>JAJMZS010002975.1:0-88979 GCA_023807205.1 Isotricha prostoma | reverse complement strand
ATCCCAATCTTCTTCACAATCAGAAACTTTATCAATTATTTGAGTAATAACATCGCAAATTTTTGCTTTTTGATTTTCTTGACTTTCATTAATAAAAAGTTCTAAAGATTTTAATTTAATTTGATTTTTTAAATTATTATCTATTTTTTTCCAATCTTCAATTTCATCAGAATCTAAAATTTTTCTACAAATTACAAGGGCGGTAGTTTTTATTAATTGATCTTGAGGAGTATTTAATGGTAATTGTGCAATTTCAAGTAAACAATATGTTAAAGCTCCTAAATTTTGACGAAGTTCTTGTAATTTATTTACTGCTTGTGTTCTTATTTGTTTATCTGGGTTTGTTATTCCTATTAATACTTGACCGACCATTTTTAAGTCTTCTGTTGACATATTTTTAAATAAGATAATTATTTTTTTTTTGAAAATTTAAATATTAAAAAAAAATTATTTATTTTTTATTTGAATAAATAATATATTTATATTATCATAATATTTTTAATTATAAAAATATTAAAATATAAACAATTTTTTTTTGAAATAATATATTATAGAAAAAGTATTTTAAATAAATATATATTATATCAATATCTATATAATTAATTTCCTTTTATTTTACCTCCAGTAATCTCAGCAATATATTGTAATTTTTCAGCAAAAGATTTTTCACTCATTTTCAACCCAGAAATCTCAGACATAATTCTTTTAGTAACATTCATAAAAATCATCCATTTTTCCTTCCCAAAATTTTTATAAGTCTCATACATAAATTCAGTAGGTTCCAAAACAGGAAGTTCTAAAAATTTAACATTATGATATAAATAACAAGAAGCTAAAATTAAATGATATTTCAAAGGTAAAATTCCAGTAGCTAAAGTACAATCTTCACTTTGATCAATAATTTCAACAATAGGTTTAATAGGTAAACAAGTCATAAAAGCACCTCTTTTAAATTTAATTAAATGTGTACCATTAGTAACAGTTCCTTCAGGATAAATAGCTAATTGTGTCTTATTAGTTCCATTAAAAATATCTTTTTGTCTTTGTTCAATTTCACTTGCTGCTAAAGCACGACTTTGAGGATTATGTCTATCACAGAATATTGTTTTACTATAAATAGCCATTTTACCAACAAAAGGTAAAAATTTTGCAGATAATTTACTAATATAACCACAAGCATATAAATAAGAATAATAAAATGATTCAACCCAAGAAACATGATTAGTAACAATTGTACTAAATTTTTTATTGTAATTTATTTCATAATCTGGTCCTAAATATTTTTTGTATATTTCTTTTGATTTGTTATCATCTCGAATTTTATGTGGGATAATACAACCCATTGATACTAAAACAAAGCGACATCCATATGAATAAATTAAATCTTTTATACATTTATATTTTGAAATTTTTCCTATGTGAAGTGTAAATGCCATAAAAGCTAAAAGAAATAAGAAAAAAAGTGCTCTTGGCCAAAAAACTGTTGATAATCCTATCCAAAGACGAATAAAAGATAATTTATCTAATCGTCGAAATTCAGGATATTTCATATGGATTTTATTTAATTCTGGGTCGTAATAAGGTTTTAATTTTGAATAAATTATACATGCGAATATGAAATTGAGTAATAAATGGAATAATATTACATTTGTATGCTTGAATGGGAATAATATTATGAATTTCATCATTTTCCTTAAATATACCATATTTTTTTGGTATTCTAATAAATTAAATAAAACAAATATTTAAATTAAATTCTTTTGGTTTTAGTTTTTATTTGGTTTTTTTTCATTTTGAAATTCATATATTATTTTTCAAGTATATAAAAATAAAAATATAAAAATTATTTTAAATGATATCAATACTTTATTTTAAATAAATACAATTTGTGAAAATATTATAATTTCTACTTACAAAAATTAATAATTAAAAAAAACAATTCACTTATTTTGTTTTGGTTCAGTGATAAATTTATCCATTTCTTCAATAATCATATCATTAGCTTTAGAAACTTCCTGCATCATAATAGGAAAATCATAATTAAGATAACCATGAGGGAAATATTTAAATTCAGTATATTGAACATCTTTCCCTAATTTAACTAATTTTTCATAAAAATAAATCCCATCATCTCTTAAAGGATCTTTAGTACCTCCAAAAATTCTAATAGAAGGTAATAATTTTAATATATTATCATCCATAAAAACAGGAGAAAAAAAAGGATTATTAACATCATCAAATTTTCCTAAATAAGCTTTAATACAAAATAATAATAAATTATAACCTAAAATAGGATCAGTAATAGCATTTAAATAACTTAAACTTAAATCAAGAGGATTCATTTTTAAAGCAGGATAAAAAATAAAAATAACTTTTGGTAATTTTACTCTTTTCATAATTAATAAATAAGTTAAAGCAATACATAAATTTCCACCAGCCGAATCACCACTTAAGATAATTTCATTATATTTCATTTTAAAGTAATCTTCTCCATATTTAATTAACCAAATATAAACTTGATAACAATCATCTAAAGCTTTTGGAAAAGAAAAATCAGGGGATAATCTATAATCAATTGAAAAAATTGGTATTCTTAATTCATTTGACCATTTTCTTAAATAATTCTCATGTGATGATGGTGACATTGCGACAAATCCTCCTCCGTGAATATGTATCATTATACAATTTCTTGTTTTTGTTATTGCATTTTTTTTTATTAATGATTTTATTAATCCTTTTCCTTCATTTTGATATGTAAAATTACGAGATGAGAGAACTTTTATTTTTATATAATTTGAATCTGTTTTATTGTTTGAACTTGGATTATTTTTTGGAATTATTAATTTTGAATATTCTGTTTCTTGAGATTTTAATATGTCTTCTAAATTAATAAATTCTGAAAAATTTTCTTCAAATGGTTTTTTTTCTTCTTTTTTTTCTTTATTTTCTATATTTTCATCTGAATTGAATATTTTATCTATTGTATTTGTTATATTTTTATCATTTGGATTGAATGTTTTTATTAAATTTGTTAATTGTTTTATTGTATCAATTGTTATTTCTGGTTCTAATCTTTTTATAAAAAATTTATCTACAAATTTAATTGATGGTAATGCTATTTTAACCATATTTTTTATAGATGGAGAATCTAATAAATTCCATATTGTTAAAGTAATTTTTGTATCTGGACTCATTAAAAATTTTTTCGATTGAACTTCGGCTTTTTTTTTATTAAAAAAAAAAAATGTATAATAAGTACTAATTGTAACAATATTCATTCCTTTACCTTCATTTTTATCCATTGATTTACTAAATGATGCATAACTCATTGTTACCATATCAAAAACTTTTTTTAAAGAATCTTTTAATTGTTTTCTTGTATAAAAACACTTTCTTGAAAAATTTTTTTTCATTTCAATCCATTCAGGTGAGTCTTCATTTTTACAAAAAATATTATTTTCATCAAATTTATAATTAAATATAAAAATGAACATATTAAATTTAATTTTTGTAAATCGCTAAAAAAAATTATAATATTTTCTTCTGAAGATTTTTCTTTTAAAATATTTAAATCTTCAATTACATAATTTATTATCATTATTATATAATTTGCTATAATAGAACAAGGTGATAATCCAGGTTTATAATTTTCATTTTCAATTGATAATAATTCTTTTTCATAACCAAATGAAATTTTAATATGTTCTTTTAATTTAATTAAATCATCTTCTCTTAATTTTGAGAATAAATTTTTATTTTTATTTACAAAATTTTCATAATATTCATCAATATTGTTGACTTCTGCAAATCTTAAATTAAACATTTTTTTAAATTCTTCATATGTTTGATTTTTGTTATCATTAAATTTATATTGTAATAAAATATATATCATTGATAATTCTCTTGATAAGAATAACATATTAAAAAAATGTATACTATAATTTTGTTCATATTCTACAAATTTATTAAATATTATTTCATCTGTAAATATAAGTTCATCAAATGAACCTTTAATAAAATTTAATAAGTTTATACAATCTTGTATTTGAACTTCAACATTTTCTAAGTTTATAGGTTTACAATTTTTTTCATCTATATATTCCTCTTCAAAAGTTGAATATCTAATATTTTCATTTTGAGTTTCATTTTCGGTAATTGATTCTAAATCAATAAATCTAGAACTTTTAAAATCTTTTTCTTTTTCCATTTAAATAAATAATAATCTTTAATTTTATTAATATATATATATATAATTACTTAAATATTTCTTATTTTAAATATATTTAAATAATTTTTAAAATATAAAAACTATTAAATTTTAATAAATAAATTAAGAAAAAATGTATTAAAATAAAACAATATTTTAGACTATTTTTATTATAAGAGTAAAATTTCTTTTTAAATATGTTTTATTTTATAATAATAATGAATTCAAAAATTTATAATACTTTTTATAAAATAAAATAATAATAATTCAATAAAAAAAAAATTTTGTTTTTTCTTCTTCTTTTGAATGAATTAAAAATAAATAATATATGTTTTTAATAAAAAAATGTCAAATAACATATATAATCAATTTAATAAAACTCTAAAATATAATTTATCAAACATTTTAAAATCAACAAAAGATATGATAATAGACACAAAAAAATTTAAAGGTTATTCCAAAAATTATTATAATTTCACTCAATCAACAACTTTTATGAAACCAGAAATAAATGAATATCCAATAATAAAAAATACTAAATATATTCCAATAAATAAAAGAATATTTTCTCTTTCAAATGAAGGAGAAAAAAAAATTAAAAAGAAAAAGATAATTAAAAGGAATTTATTATTAAATGATTCAAAAAAAAGTATTCTTCCAACAACACATAGAACAATAAATTCAGGTTATTCTACAATAAGAAATTTATCTTCAAGTATAGGAAGAAAAAAAGTTGAACAAGATAAATTATTTATTTTAAGAAATAATATTTTTTATGATGAATTATATTCTAATTTAGAATATGATGAAAGTGAAATTTTTCATAAGGTATCTTTTTATAATAAATTTATTGAAAATTATATTGAAAATTTAAAAGAAAATAAAACTGAAAATTTAACAACTTTTGTAAAAAGAAATTATTATGATATAAATAATTTTGATTTAATAGAAGATGAAAATACAAGTGTATCTTCAATAATGTTTAAATCAATGAAAATTGAATTTATTAATCAAACTGATCCTTCTAAAGAAATTATTTCTTATGAAATTCCTTTTACTTATTTACCTGTTTTTTATTATAATAATATGAAGAATTTAAAATATGTTTTATTATCAGTTTTTAAATTTTCAAAAGATTTTGACAATATTAGTTTTGAAAATGAAGAAATGTATAATTTAATTAAAAATTCAGATCAATATGACTTTTTTCATAGAAAAAAAACTCAAAAACATGAAGAAGATGAAGAAGAAATAATTAATTTTAATACTGTAAGTAATGCCAATATTAAAAAATTAATATTTAGAGCAAAGAAAACTAAAATTAAAATAAGTGATAATAATTTAATTAAAACTACTAATTCATTAAAATTAGCAAAATATGAAAATAAATATACTTTTTACAATTTCATTTGGGTAACCCCAAAATATACATATAAAGTTGTAGTTAAAACTCCTGAAATAAATGTAAGAATTAATAAATTATATTTTTCCAAATATATTGATATTGAATTATTTTATTTTTTATTAAAAAGAGATTTTTTAAATTGGGATTTTTTTATTGTTCATTATTTATTTTCTTTTAAATCATTCAGATGGATTGTTAAAACTTATTTATCTAAAAATAAAAGTAAGAATCTTCAATTAAAATATAATCCTGAAAAACATGGATATATTAGATTTGAAAGAACAGGATTAAATTTAAATATTTTTTTAACAAATGAAAAATCATTATCAATAACAAAAAATAATCATCATTATATGTTTTTTTATACAAATGAAGAATTAAAAAATTATTTAAAAATATTACATAGTTATTCAGCATTAGTAAGTAATGATGCAATTAATACAAAAAATGAATTTTGCTTTTCATTTAATTTTTCCCAAATGATAATTTTAAATAAAATATCAAAAATTCAAGAACTTTCAGATTTTATTAATAAATTATTATATACACAAAATTCAAATATTTTTCTTCAATTTAATTTCTTTATTCATTTTGATAATAAATTTTATATTGAAAAAAGTAATGTTCCAGAGAAAAAAAGAATAACTATTGAAAGTGGGAGAAAAAGTACATCTTTATTATCAAGACATTCATTAAGTCCAGATCCAATAACTCCTAAAAATAAAATAATTGATAATTCTAAATTTATAATTAATATTACATATCCACATATTGAAACTGTTGAATATTTGAATAATAAAAATTTCCCAGAAGGAATTTGTATTATTTCAAATGAAAATGAAAAAAATCCTAGAGAAATAAGTGATAAAGGATTAGATGAAATTTGTTCTCATAAAATGGAAGATTGGCCAAAGTATATTCTTAAACATTCAAAATATGAAAGAAATTATTTAGATAAATGTAAAATATTAAAAGCTAAATTAACAAAAACAACCACAGTAAAAAATATAAATAATAGAAAAGGTAATAATCTTATGAATTCATTTAGTATTAAATCAAAGAAAACTTTATCATATTTTTCACCAGGAAAAAAAATAAATTAAATTGAAAATTATGAATTATGAATGAAAATTTTTGTTATATAAATACTATATTTTTTTTAAATTAAAAATGCTTTTTTATTTTAATTATATTAAAACTATCTATATTTAATATAAAATAAATAAACACCATTGAAAACATTTATAATATTAACATAAAAATTAATTAATTAATAGAAAAAAATATCCAAAAAATTAAAAAAAAAAAAGCACAAAAAATAAAAAAAAAAAATAAAATAAAAAAAATATATATATATAAAAAAATGAAACATCACAAAATAAATTCTCTTCTTCTTAAACAAGTATTTGAATTATTAGATTATGACAAAGATGGTCAAGTAGACATAGATGAAGCATTAGATAATATGGAATTATTAAGATTAGATGAATCTCATCCAGAAATTTGTGAATTAGTTGCAGGAGTTGGAAAAGGAAAAGTAACTTTTAATCAATTTGAACAAAAAATTAATGAATTATTAAATGATGAACATGAAGATGAAGGATTACAAAAAACATATGATTTATTTGTTTATAATCCTAAACAAAGTGATGTTGATAAGCAATCTTTAAATAATATTCTTAATGATCTTGGAGAAGAATTTTCTGAATCGGATAAAGCTTTTATTATGAATCAAATGGGTGATGGTAAAGTTATTAAAGTTGAAACTTTTATTCCTTTTATGAAGAAAAAATATCATTAAAAAATTAAGAAGTTTTATTATTTTTATTTAAAAATTTGTTGCTTTTTTTTAAATCAGTTTTTATTTTATAATTTTTTATGGTATATATTAATTTTTTATTTATTTATTTTAAAAAAATTTAAATAAGTGATAAATAAATGTTTAGGAAAAAGATAAATAAGAAGAATATTATTGAAGAAAGACAAAGATTTAAACTTACTTTAAGGAAAAAGTGTTTATTACAAAAAATTATGTCACAAAGATATAATAAAAAAATTAATATATCTTATTCTATTGACTTAAATCAAATTAAATTAAATTCTTATCTAAATTCTTTAAGCTTCATTTATCAAGATGAAGTTTCAAAAAATTGTAAAGAATTAATCAATTCATCTGATATTAACAATCAAAAATTTGGTTTACTTATGCTTAGAAAATTTACTATTAATCAAAATATAAATTTTATTAAAACATTTTTAACAGACAAATTATATGAAAATATTTTAATTTGTTTGAATAACAATTTAATTCATAATGATATTATTTATGAATCACTTCATATATTAATAAATTTTTTATATTATGATGTAAATATAACTGAAATATTAATTCAAAAATCAAATATTGACATTTATAAAAAAATTTTTGATAAAAAAGAGCGGGTTTTAGAACATACATTTAAAAAATTTTTTATTAATCTTTTATTAAATCTTTATCAATTAAATAACAATTTAAATGATGATTTACTTATATTAATTAATATTATTGTTGAAAATATTGATAATTATAAAAATATTAGTGGTAAAGATATTAAATTAATAACAATAATTTTATATTTTGATATTGAATTTAATGAAAATATAATTATTAAAATAATTAATGTTACATTAAATTCTTTTTTAAGAAAGGGAAATAATGAAATCGAATATTTAACTTTTTTAACAAATATAATTGATAAATTTTCATATATACCAGAAAAAGAAAAATCAAATAATTTTTATAAATATATATCTGATATTATAGATGATAATAATACAAATGTTTTTGAAGAACTCAAATTTATTTCATTAACATTATCATTAAGTATTGAAAATAATATTGAAATATTTGAATCTATTGAAAAATTAATTAATTATTTTTCACAATTTTTAGATTATTCATCAATAAATAAAGATAATTCAATTTTTATAAAAGAATCAATTATAGCATTTTCTAATATTTTCATATATATAAATAAACAATATTTTAGTAAACATTTACACTTATTTCTTCCTATTATTATAAATATTTGTAATTTTATTTCAGAATTAAATTATGAAATATCCTTAGAAGGTTTATTTTTTTTAGAGCATTTATTTCAATTATCAGAAAATCAATTTCTTATTAAAATAATTCAAGAACTTAAATTATCAGAAATTTTTTCATCCTTATTAAAAAAGTTTTATGATACTAATCACTTTAATTCAAAAGAATTAGTAAATGAATTAATAAATTTAGTTTCAATGACATATGTAACATTAGGAGATAACAAAGATATTTTAAGTTATTCACTTGAAAAAAATGGATTTAAAGAATATTTATCAACATCACAATTTCTTCATAGTTGTGCAAGTGTAAGTTTTAATTAAATTAGTTAACTTATTTAAATATATTATAATAATTACAATTATTAATTAAAATTAATTATCTATTCAATAAATTAAATTAGATATATTTCAATATAAAATAAGCAAAAAAATATACATTGTTTATTACAAATTAATTAATTTATAGAGCCTTCTTCTGAAATATTAGAAATTTTATTTTTTAAATAATTCTCTGGAAAAATATTATAACTTTTTCTTCCAACTGATTTTAAAGATTTTTTTAACATAATTTTACCTTCTGATATATTAGTAACTTTATTTAAATTATTTAAAGAATTAATAGTATTTATTTTTCCATTAGATAAAGGATGAATTGAAGAAATATCAATAATTTCTTTTTTATTATTAAAAAAATATTTTTTTGACAAATCTATTAAATGAGAATTTGATTTATATTGATTTTTTGTATTTACTTTATCTTCCATTTGATATAAAGCTAAATGATTATTTTCAGTAATCATTTTAACATTTGAAAAAATTAAATTATATTTACTCATTCTTCTCATAGTTCTCAAATGAAGAGAAGTAGGAGTATTAATAGAATGACTAATACTACTTAATCTACTCATATTAATATGATTAGTTTCAAAATGTTCAATATCATAATAAAAAGTCATAGTTAATACTAAAAATTCAATTATTGTACTTAATCCAGTTATTATTTTTTTTGTATCTTCATAATTTTCATTTTCACTTGATCTTGTTACTACATTATAATCAAGACCAAGTAAAGCAACTGAAAAAACGTCAATCATTCCTTGATAATTATTTTTATCTTCTTCAATTTTTGCTGGAACATAATTTGCTACAAATAATGCTATACAGTATAATGTCTCATATTCATAATTATAAAAACTTGTTTTTATTAATTTACATAATTCTATTATTTTACCTTTTTTTTCTCTTAAAATTGTGTAAATTTCTGGAAATAAATTATTTGATATTATTTTACTTGTTCTTTGAAAATCTATTGTAAATGAAACATAATTTTTAAACCAATCAAAAAGTAAAAAAACTATAATATTTAAATTTTCAGTTTTATCAAATAAAGTCCAATTATTTTCATTAATACTTTCTTTAAGTAATTCAATAATATTTTTAGATTCATTTTTCAAAGGAGAATATGCTTTAAGTATAATTGAATAAATTTGATTATTATTCAAAGAATATTTATGACTAACTTTCATAATTTTTTCTAAACATTTAACAATAAGAATAGGAACAATTCCATAAATTAATTCTTCTTCTCCAAATAATAAATCTTCCTGAAATTTTAAATAAGTTTCAATTTTTTCTTTAGGATTATGTACAATAAACAAAGTTCTGATATGTGAAATATAATTAAAAAATTTATAACAAAAATTTTCTTGTTTCCTATTTTCAACACATTTCTTTCTTTTATTCCTAACATATAAAATAATATCTTTAGCATTTTTATCAAAAGAATTAAAAATTAAATAACAAGCAATAACAACACCAGTTCTCCCATAACCAGCATGACAATGAACTAAAACTTTCTTATTAAATTCTTTAACAGCAATAGTCATTTCTTTAACAATATCAAGCATAAAATTAATAGTAGTAGGAGTTGACATATCTTTCCAACCAAATAATCTACACATAATATCATTTCCTGAAAAAATTAAAGGATTATATGAATAACCACTTGAAGTTAAATGATATGCATTAGGACCACAATATGGATGTTCACCTTCTCTTTGTAAATTAATAATTAAACCTATGTTCATATCTTTAAATGATTGAACTAAATTATATTTTGTTATTAATATTTCACTTGGTCTTTGAGAAGCTATTATATTTTCTGTTATAAAATTACTGTGAAGGCCTTTTATTGCATTATTTGATTTATTGTTTAAATAATTTTCATGTTTACATTTTGTTCCATTACAAAAAAAACAACGTAATTTGTCTTTTAAATCATATATTATTTTTGTTTTTTTTTCCTTTTCATTAGGAGTTTGAATTATGTTTGATTCTGTTGTTTTTATATTTGTTATTTTTTTTTCTTTATTATTGGCTTTAAAACTTATTTTTGAATTATTACGAAAACGAAATGGAGTCAAAAAATTGTTTATTTTTTTTTCTTTATCCATTGTTGACATATTTAATTTTATTATTTCACTATCATCTCTTAAAACTTTACTAATTTGTTGTGATATGTTTGTTTCTTTATTTTCTTTGTTAAAATCTTTTTTTTTTTTAAAACATGAGAAAATTTTTGAACATTTCATTTTATTTTTTCTATTTTAATTAACATTATTAATTATATAAAAAATTTTGTTTAATTTTAAATTTGTAAATTATAAATTTTTTCATTAATATTAAAATTTAAAAAAATTAAAAATAATGTTCTAATTTCTATATTATTCTTTAAATAATAAAAACTTTATTTTATTTATTGTTTTATTTTTTTTCTTCTTCTTCTTCTTCCTCTTCTTCTTCTTCTTCTTCTTCTTCTTTTTTAGTTTCTTCTTTTTTAGTTTCTTCTTTTTTAACTTCTTCTTTTTTGGTTTCTTCTTTTTTTAATTCTTCTTTTTTTTCTTCTTCTTCTTCTTCCTCTTCTTCTTCCTCTTCTTCTTCTTCTTTTTTTAGTTCTTCTTTTTTAGTTTCTTCTTTTTTAGTTTCTTCTTTTTTTGGTTCTTCTTGTTTAATTTCTTCTTTTTTTGTTTCTACTTTTTTTTCTTCTTCTTTTTTTTCTTCTTCTTCTTCTTCTTCCTCTTCTTCTTCTTCTTCATTTTTTTTTACATTTTCTTCTTCAACTTTTAAAGAAATTCCAACATTTTGAGTTTCTTCTTTTTTTGCTTCAACTTCAACTTTTTTTTCAACTTTTTTTTCAACTTTTTTTTCTTCTTCTTTTACTTCTTTTTCTACTTTATCTTCTTTATTTTCTTTTTCTTCTTTATCTTTTTTTTCTTCTTTATTTTTTTTATCTTCTTTTTCTTCTTTAATTTCTGTTTTAGTATTTGATTCAACTTCAATTTTAGTTTTTTCACTCTTACTTTCAGTTTCAGTTTTTGTTACTTTTTCATCTTCAATTTCAACATTTTCATTTTCATATTTTGTTTTAAGTGCATTTAATTTATTTAAAAATAAAGGAATTTGATCTTGATAAACAGGAGGTTCTAATCCAGTATTTTTAATTTTTTTAAGTACTTCAAAATCTAAAGGTAAAGTAACTTTTTCTTCTTTTTTTTTAATATCCATTTTTTTTCCTTTTTTTCCAAATCTTTTATCTTCTGTTTTTTCTTTTGGTTTTTTACCTTTTTTTTTTTTTATTCCTCCATCACTTACTCCTAAAAATTCATCATAATTTTTTTGAGTAACTTGTTTTAATAATCCTTTTTCTAAATCTTCATCTAATTTTGATTTTTCTCTTTTAACATTTTCTTCTTTTTCTTCTTCTTCTTCTTCTTTTTTTGGTAAAAGTGCAGAAAAATAATCATTTAATTCATTACATTCTTTTATTTGATTATCATATTTTTTTGGTTTTACTATTTGTTTTTCTGCAATTTCTATATCTTTTAAATTATCTGATTCATCTTTTGTTTTTTTTTTATTTTCTTTTTCCATTTTTTTTTCTCTTTTTTCTTTCATTCTTTTTCTTTTTTTTAAATAATCAATTTTCTCTTGACATTTTTTAATATAATTAATTAATTTACTTTGTTGTTTAAATTCATAATATTGATTATCATAATCTTCATAAGCTTTATCAATTTCTTCTTGAATTTTTATTTTATCTTCTTTTAAAGATTCAATTGCTTTTAAATATTGATTTATAACTGGATTGTCTTCATCTTTTTTTTTCTCAACTGGAGCAATTTTTTTAATATTTTCATTAATTTTTGCAAATTTTTCATTAATTTCTTTTAATTCTTTTCTTTGTTTTGAAGTTTTATTTAAAGCATCTTTATTTTTATCTCTAAAATCATGTAATTTTTTTAATTGTTTATAATATTCTTCTAAAAGTGCTTTTTTATCAATTAATTGTTTTTCTTCAGTTGAAGTTAATTCACCAAAACTTAATTTTTCTTTAATATCTCTAATTTGACCAAAAATAACTTCAGGTTTATTTGAAAAATGATATCTTTCATATTTTCTTACTTCTTCATTTAATTCTTTTAAAGTATTTCTTAAAGGTCCAACATCTTTATCTTCATTTTGAATAAATTTTTTTAATTCATCTATTTTTTCCTTTAATTCTTTTCTTTCTTTAAAAATATTGCTTTTATCATCTTTTTTAACTCCTGTTTTTTCCTCATTAATTTTAGCATAATATTCACTTATATTTGCTCCTTTTTGTTTCTTTTTTTGTATTAAGTCATTTATTTTTTTTTTAAATTCTTCTTGATTTGGTTTTTTAATTATTTTATCAGGCATTTTTGGAATTGACACTTCATCTTCTAATGTTAATTGACTTATTGGTTTATTTCTTGGTCTACTTCGAGCAGAGGCTGGATCATCTTTTATGTTTCCTAAGGCTTTGTCCATTATGTAATTGTCATTATTATTATCGTCAAAGAAATCGTCATCATTTTCTTCTTCATGTGGAAGTTCAGTCTCAGTTTTTGTTTCTGTATCTTTGCTCATTTAATTAAATATATTAATTATTTTTTTTTAATTTAATTATTTATTCAAAAAATTATAGTTTTATTTTTTTTTTTTCAAATGGAAAAATAGCTATATTTATATATAAAAAATAATTAATGTTTTTTAATGTTTAAAAATTATTTTTTTTGTTTTATAGATATTTTATATACTTATTTTGTTTTAAAATATATAAGAATTTATTTATTTAAAATAAAATAATATTTTAATTACCTTCAATTATATTTATATAATCCATAATTGGATTTGATTGTTGATTTGTTTTATTTATAGTTTTTTTAAATACATTTATTTGGGAATAATATTTATTTATTTTCTTTTTTGGTTTTAATATTATTTTATTATCTTTTTTAATTATTCTTTGAATCATATTTTCTCTTATTTCATTTGAGATTAAATTATAATTTTTAATATTTTCATTCTGTTTATTTTTTTCAATGGAATGTAATTTATTACGTACAAAATTTTCATTTTTAGGAATAAATACATCCTTTTTTAATTGAATAAATAAACTTTCCCAACTTCTTTCTAAAATTATAATCATAGTGATGATATTTTTATTAATTTCATCCTGATTTTTTTCATTATATTTTAAATTAAGAATATAATCTACATCAGAATATCTCATTCTCCTTGGTATTATAAAAAAATTTGGTGAAGAATTTCTAATATTTTTAATCATATCAGATAAAACTTTTGCTAAGGTTGAATTAGGAATTGAATTATAAATCATTTCATTATAATGAATTTCTCTATTTATTTTTAACATTCTTTTCATGTTGAGTGTATTAAAATTATATATTATCTTTTTATCTTGTTTAGTCAAATTCTTTTTTTCTTTTAAATAATATTCCTTTTTTTTGAGTAAAAAAATATTTTTACTTTTTAATGCATTCAAATGATTCTTTTTTATTTTTATTTTTTCTTCAAATATAGAATCTTTATTTATCTCAATTTCTAAATTTTTTAATTTATTTTTAATTCGAAATAAACTACTTTTTTTATCATTTAATATATTTAATAAATTAATATTTATATTTGTCATTTCTTTTATTTTATCATCAATAAAATTAGGATTTGTAATAAATTCCATTGTATTTCCAAAAAATTTTTTATTAATATCTTCTATTGACTTATAAAAATTGAGAATATTTTGTTTTTTTTCAATATTTTCTGAAATTTTAGTTATTTCATCAACTAAATTTTCTTTTTGAATAATAATATCATCTAATTTATTTTCTTCTTTCTCTTTTTCATTTCTTGAAAATTTTAATAAATCTTTATTTGTTTGCATAAAAGAATCTATTAAATTATTCCCAACTTTTAATTGAAATATTTTCATATCCATTCTTTCAGATTTATTATTATATTCTTCAATTGAATTCCTTTTTTTCTTTTTTAATACATTTGATATTACTCTTTTTTTAAAAAATTCTTTAACATCATTACTCAATTCTCTTGGAGTTAATGGTTGATTATTATTTCTTTTTTTTGTTAAATTAAAAAATTGTCTTTTTTTATATTTTTCATTTAATGTTGGTGGATTTGAATATGTTTTTATATTATTTATTTCTGATATTGTATTATTTTCTTGTGATAATGTTATAAAAAAATGTGATTTTCCAATATTTGAATTTGTTTTAATTTTTTTTTGCAATAATTTTTTATGAAAATCTTCATATTCTGTTTTATTAATATCTATTAAATTTGATTTTGTTCTTCTAAAATTATTGAAATTGTTTGTTAATACTTTATATTTTTTTTTAATATTATATTTTGATGGTAAATTAAATGTTTCTATCATTTTAATTGAAGGACTTAATGATAAATAAGGTGTAGATATTGAATCATGATTTAAAATTGTGTTTCTATTAAATATTTTTCTTGTTGGAAAATAATATATAGTTCTTTTAATTTTATATTTTACTTCTTTTTCCATTATTTTATTTAGAAGTTTTCTCTAATATGATGAAAAATAATAATTTTTTAAAAAATTTATAATTAGCATAAATAGTTTTTTAAGTTTAATTATATTTATTGTTTTTAAAACTTGTAATTTATAAAATTATTAAATTTATTATTTTAATCAAATTAATTCACTAATTTAAAATAATATTAGCTAAAAAGAAGTAATTAAAAAAAAATAAAGAATAAAATTGGTCGTTAATATTTATTTTAAAAAAATATATATTTTATCAAAAATGGATAAAATTGAATAATAAATTTATTATTTATTATTCAATTTCTTCTTTAATAATAGTTCCAATTGTTCTAATTGGATTTTTATTTTGATTTCTTGAAACTTCAATAGTTTCAATATTATCACCAATTGAAGTTAATCTATTAATATGATTTTGATATTCCTCACCTTTATCATTATTCAAAGTATCAACTTCAATAACTTTTAAATGATGTACATTTTGATTATTTATTTCAATTTCATTATCATCATCATCATCTTTTTCATCTTCTTCTTTAACAATAATATTTTTATGATAATGAATATGTTTCTCATTTTGTAAATGATAATAATATTCATTAATTTTTTCAGAAATATTACAACAACTAAATAAAGAAAAATGTTTTTTTATTTTAATAAACATATAAGTTCTCCCAACTTGAATATATAAAGGTAAAGTATAATTTAAAATTAATTCTGGAGTTTGAATTAAAATCAAAGTACCAAATTTTGAATCATGATCTTCAATAAATAAATTATCAAAATGTTGTATTATTTTAAAATGAAATCTACTAACAGAAACATCACTTAATAATAAATCACAATCATGTCCTCTTCCAACTTTTAATTCTTTTTTATTTTCTAAATTCCCAATATATAAATATCTATTTTTTCTTTTATCAACATTTAAACTTTCAATACAAATATAACTTTCATAATCAGAATTAAATTCTAAAACACAATATAATTTTGAATTATGTTTTACATAATCAGGTAATTTACTTTTACATAATTCACATTCTACATATTTAACTTTGTAAATAGTACAATTATCATTACTTTCAATTTTAACTAATGATTTTGTTGCAATCCATTGTTTTAAACAATCTAAATGAATATAACGCATTGTACCAGAACAAGTACAAGGTTGAATTAATGGATTTTCATTTGTATCATCATCAATATAACATATTCTACATGTTTTTTTTCTTTTTTTTTTTTCTACTTTTATTTTCTTTTCTATTTCTATATTTCCATTTGTTAAAATATGTGATTCTCTAAGATTAAGATTTGTATTAAATGAATTATCAGTTTTGTAATTTTCTTTATTTTTTAATTTTATTTCTCTAATTCTTGCTGTTATTCTTCCTATTTTTAATATATCACCTTCATGAATTTTATAATTTTTTGGTTTTTCTATTGTTTTTGATGATTTAAAAATAAACCAACTTGAATTATCACTTTTAAATAAAGAATCATTTTGTTCATTTGTATCTATTGTAAATTTATTTGGAATTATTTTATATTTTTCTTCATCACATTTTATTTCAAAAAGTTGTTTTGATAATTCATCTGTTATTAACTCAGATGTTATGTGAATTGTATTACCTCTTCTTATTACTAATCCTGGTTGATTTGTTTCAGCTGTTGAAATAATTAAATCAGGATTTTCATAATCTATTAATTCAAATGCATCTTTTGACCAAGTTTCTGAAAATATTTGAAAATCTATTGTTTAAATTTAAAAAATTTTTACATTGAATCATTTTTCATCTTATTATTAGAAAAATAATTTTATTTTTTTTTAAATAAAAATAATATGAAAATTTAATTATAATTTCATTTTATAACATATAATTTTAATTAATGGATGAAATAGAATTAAAACTTGATGAAAAAGATTCTCTTTTATCAGGATCAAATAAAGGAAGTAAAAATTTATTTCGTTCAAATAAAAATACTAGATTTAATGTAAATGAATATGATCAATCTTGTGAAGATCATTCAAAAATAAATAAGATTTTAACATTAAAATATTCTCCTATTAAATTTGTATTTTATATTGTTTTTAATATACTAACTTTTGGAATAGTAAATTTAATTATAATTTGGTTTCCAACACTTCAATTAGATATTTTATATGATGAAGTAAATATTAATAAAGCAAGTTATGTTGGAATTTTTTGTTATGATGGAAATTTCTATATTATGCCGTTAATTAAAAAAGATCTTCCTGACATATCAAATTCTAATATTAGAAGAATGAGTAAATCAAATTTACCTTATGGAAAAATTTTTTTAACGTTTCAATTTAAAATGTTTAATTATGTATATTGTGAAGATGAAAAAATATTTAAACCAATTATTTTTACATTAACTGGTAAAAATGAAAATATCCATTTAAATTTATGTAATGGATTAAATGAACAAGAATATAAATTCCAATTAGGAATTTATGGTAAAGGTGATTTAAATATAGAAATACCATCATTTTTAAAATTACTTTTTTCAGAATTTTCAGATCCATTTTATCTATTCCAAGTTTTTTCAGTTATTTTATGGATGAATAATGATTACCAAGCATATGCATTTGTTATTATTTTTGCAACAATAATTTCATTATTTTTAGGAGCATATGAAACAAGAGAAAATTTATTAAATATAGAAGAAATGGCAAAATTTGAAAGTGAAGTATATGTATATAGATCTGATTTAAATGGTACAGTTAATAGAATTAAAGTATCAAGTAAAGATTTAGTTCCAGGTGATGTATATGAATTACCTGATGATGGTGGTACAATACCATGTGATTCAATATTATTAAAAGGTAATGCTATAATGAATGAATCAATGTTAATTGGTGAATCAACACCAATGTTTAAAATACAACTTCCAATTCATCAAAATGAATTTTCAAAATCACATTCTACTAGTGTAATATTTTTTGGTACGAAAATAATACAAAAAAGACCATCTAATAAAAATTTTGCAAATAAAAATTTAAAAATAGCTGATAATAATAATAATAGAGCTTTAGTAATTTCTACTTCATTTATGACAGCAAAAGGTAATTTAATTCGTTCAATTTTATATCCAAAAAGTGTAGATTTTAAATTTAAAAAAGATTCAGTTCGTTATATTTACTTAATGGCAATATTAAGTTTATTAGGTTTTATAATAGCATTACCATTTTTAGTAAAAAGTGGAATGAATTGGGTAAATATAATGAAACGTTCATTAGATTTAGTAACAACAACAGTTCCACCTGCATTACCAGCATGTATTGGAATTGGAATAACATATGCATTATCAAGATTAAAAAGAGAAAAAATAATTTGTATTAATAGTGATCGTGTTAATATATCTGGAAAAGTTAATATGATAGTATTTGATAAAACTGGAACTTTAACAGAAGATCTTTTAGATATTAAAGGATTTCTTCCTACTACATTTTTTGAAGGTAATAAAGTTATTTTTGATAATTTTATTATTAATTGTAATTTAAATTCCAAAAGAGCTTTTCATCATTATAAAAATAAAAAATTAGGTTCTATACATGATAAAAATGGTGATTTAAATCAATTATTTATTGAATGTTTAGCTTGTTGTCATTCAATTACAAGAGTTAATAATAAATTAATTGGAGATCCAATTGATGTTAAAATGTTTGAATCTACTGATTGGACTTTTACTGAAAATAAAAATAGTGATTTAATTGGAACTTATGTAAGACCAAATCAAGAAGAAGATTTACAAGTTAAATTAAATCAATTAGGAATTAATGAAGATGAAGAAAAAATTACTAATGCACATTATGAATTAGGAATTGTTAGATGTTTTGATTTTTCTTCTAAATTACAAAGAATGAGTGTTATAGCAAAAAATATTTTAGAAAAAAATTTTAAAGTTTTTGTTAAAGGAGCACCTGAGAAAATAAAAGAATTATGTAAAAGTGAATCACTTCCAGGTAATTTTGATGATGTTTTAAATTCATTTACTTTAAAAGGAAATAGAGTTCTTGCTTTAGCATGTAAAATGGTTAAAATGGATTATATGCAAACTCAGAAAATTCAAAGAGAAAAAATAGAAAAGAATTTAATATTTTTAGGATTTTTAATAGTAAAAAATAAATTAAAAGAAAATACAATACCAACAATTCAAGCTTTAACAAAAGCAAAATTAAGAATGGTAATGGCAACTGGAGATAATATTTTAACAGCAATTTCAGTAAGTAAAGAATGTAAATTAATTCCTCCAGATTCAACAGTATATACATGTGAAATTGATGATAATAAAATATTAGTTCTTAAACCTTTAGAAAATTATACTGATGTTGAAAAATATGAACAAACTTTTCAAAATGAGGAATTTTTAAAAAAAGTAAATCGAGAATTAACTGATGAAGAGATATATACAATTAAAAATGAAATTGATGATGTAAATGATAAATTAAATACATTTTCAAAACATTATCAACCAGAAACATTTGATGATGCAGATTTTAGTAAAAATGAAGATAGTGATGATGAATCAAGTAAAAGTTTAAATTCAAAAGAATCAATAGAACAAGAAATAGATTTAAATATAGATATAAATAAAATACCAGAAAAAATGGTAGATCCATTAAATGATGATTCAGTAATTGCAATAAGTGGTAAAACATTCGAACAATTATGGAAATTAAGAAATAAATACTTGCAAACAAAAAATGAAAAATATTTACCTCATTATAATACATTTAGATTAATTTTACAAGATTGTTATATTTTTGCTAGAATGAATCCAGATCATAAAACAATATTAATTCAAAGTTTAAGAGAAGAAAAATTTGTAGTTTGTATGTGTGGTGATGGAGCAAATGATTGTGGTGCTTTAAAAAGTGCTGATGTAGGTGTTTCATTATCAGCTGAAGAAGCATCAATTGCAGCATCATTTTCTTCAGAAATTTTTGATATAAGTTGTTTATTAAAATTATTTTTACAAGGAAAAGCATCTTTAGTTACTTCTATACAAACTTTTAAATATATGATGCTTTATTCACTTATTCAATTTATGTGTGTTACTATTTTAATGATTTTAAATTCTTATTTAACAAATTATCAATTTTTAACTAGTGATTTAGTTATTATTTTCCCTTTGGCATTTTTAATTAGTAGAACTGAAGCTGAAGATACTTTAACTTTTCATATTCCTACTGGAGCTTTAATTAGTGTTCCTATTGTTGTATCTATTTTAAGTCAAGGAGTTTTAATGCTTTTCTTTCAAATTTTTAGTTGGTTTTTATTAAGAAGAACTAAATGGTATGTTAATACTTGTGGATGTATTGGAGATATTGTTAAAGATTGCTATGATAATACTGTTATTTTCTTAATTTCAAATGTTCAGTATTTAATTTCTGCTATTGCTTTTTCTATTAGTTATCCTTTTAAAAAAGGGATTTTTAGTAATTATTTTCTTGTTTTATGGTTGCTTATTGCTTTTAGTTATTCTTCTTTTATAATTATTTTACCTGATCAATATAGTAAATATCTTTTGGATTTAGTTACAATTCCTGATTATTTTTTTAGATTTGTTCTTTTAAGTTTAGCAATTTTAAATTTTATTACTTGTATATTATGTGAAAAATATCTTGTACCATTTATTACTAAGAGATATAGACAATATAAATATGATAATTTAAAAAAAGGTATTGAAGGAAAGCAAATAGAATATAATTTAAATCAAATATCTAAAATAAGAACATTAGCTATGTGAATAATTTTTCAATTAATAAATAAAATTAAATTAAGAAAAAAAAAATTAAAATAAATATTTAAAAACAAAAATAATATATAAAAATCTTATTAATATTAAAAAAATGTTTTCATCAAAAGTAATATTATTCATTACTTTTCTAACTATAATATCATCAAAAGAACCAAATAAAGAATTAATACCTTTTAATGTAACACACCTCCATAAACTAAATAGAATATCAGGTTATGTATTAACAAAAGATAAATCAAATGTAATATATGTAAATAGACAATGGAATGAAGAAAAGGGAAAATTTAGAACAAATTTAAAATATTTTACTATTGCAACTGGAAAAAATGGAGATTTAACATCTCCATCATATGATTATTCAGATATGAATCCAGTGATTTCATCTAACTTTCCTGATACAATTTTTTTTCTTAGAGCATCTGAAGGAAGAATACATATTTATACTATAAAATTTGATCCATCTACTCCTACAGAACCTGTTAAATTTTCAAATTATCCACTTGATATTAGTAATATGATTATTAATGGTAATACTATTGTTTTTTCTGCTGATATGTTTTATGATTGTAATGATATGACTTGTTCGGCTAAAAAATTTAAAGAGATTTCTGATAGAGGTTCTAATTCTTATTCAATATATACTGAACTTATGATTAGACATTGGGATATTTGGTATACTGAAGGAGCTGCTTCTCATGTTTTTTATCAAAAAATTAAAAATGAAGATAATTTACCTATATTAGATGGTGAACCTGTTGATATGATTGTTAATCAAAAATTATGTAGTCCACCTATTGAATCTGGAAGTGAACAATTTGATATTTCTTCTGATGAGAATTATATTGCATTTAGTGTACATAAAAAAGATAGAACTATGTCATGGACTACTAAATGGGATATTTTACTTTATGATGTTAATAAAAAAAGTTTAATGAATATTACTACAGAAGTTTTAGGAAGGGCACAAAATCCTAAATTTTCACCTGATAATAAAAAATTAGCTTATTTATATATGAATAGAAGTGGATTAGAAAGTGATATTTTAAGAATGCATATATTTGATTTAAACGAAAATAAAACTATACCACCTAAATTTATCAATGAACCTAAACAATTTCCTCAAGATTTTATTTGGTCTCTTGATCCATCAAATAATATTTTAATTTATACAACAATTGAAGCTGGACGTCATATATTATATGAATATTCATATAATGAAGATACATATAAACAATTAACATTATTAAATGATAATAATTCATATTCAACTCCAATAATATTATCAAGTAATAAATTTTTCATTGATTACTCATCACATAAATTTCCAACAGTCTTTGGTATTCTCGAAAAAAAAGAAGGTTCAGAGTATTATGAAAGTACAATATTATTCGACCCAAATAAGGATGATTTACAAAATTATGAAATGATAGATCCAGAATATTTTACATATAAAGGTGTAAATGATGATGAAATTCAAGGATGGTTATTAAAACCAATAAATTATGATAAAAATAAGACATATCCATTAGCATTTCTAATTCACGGAGGACCAGAAGGTTCCTGGGACACATCATGGTCATATCGTTGGAATCCTCAATTATTTGCAAATCATGGATATGCAGTAGTAACAATAAATCCACATGGTTCATCAGGAATGGGAATAAAATTTCAAGATGCAGTAAGAAATGATTGGGGAGGAGCACCATTTCAAGATTTAATGTTAGGTTATCAATACGTTAAAGAAAATTATAAATGGATAGATATGAATAGAGTAGGTGCATGTGGTGCATCATATGGTGGTTTTATGGTTAATTGGATTCAAGGTAATAATGATGATAAAAAATTTAAATGTTTAGTTACTCATGATGGTGTTTTTAGTACTGTTACAATGTTTTATGCTACTGAAGAAATGTGGTTTCCTTTAAGTGAATATTGTCCTCATGATAAATGGGGTTGTACTCCTTTTAATAGTGAAGAAGAAAGAATTGGTTATGAAAAATTTTCACCTGAAAGTAGAGTTGATCATTGGAATACACCACATTTAATTATTCATGGTTCTAAAGATTATAGAATTCCTATTACTGAAGGAATTTCTGCTTTTACTGCTTTACAAATTAGAGGTATTGAATCTAGATTTTTACATTTTCCTGATGAAAATCATTGGGTTCTTAAACCAGAAAATTCTATTGTATGGTATAATGAAGTTCTTGGTTGGTTAGATAAGTTTTTGGATAATCAATAAATAAATATAAAAGTTTATATTTTAATTTTTCATTATAAGCATCATTTTGTTGAATTAATATTTTTGAATTAAATTAATTTATTAAAAAAAAATATTATATTTTGATAAAAATTTTTTTATATAAAATGATTTTATTTATTTGTATTTATTTCGATTGTTTTTTTAAACATGAATAACAAGTACATAAATAATTTTAATATTCAAAATAATTCAAATGAGAATTTTGATGTTCAATTTTTAAATGATAATGAATTAATATCAAATAAGGAACAATCAGAAACAAGTACAAAAGAAATTAACGATTCAAGTGATAATAGAATTTTAATTGAATCAAGAGAAGATTATATAAATATATTAAAAAATGAAAAAGAAGAATTATTAAATAGTTTAAATGAAAAAATAATTACATTAGATAAAGTAAATGATGAAAATCAAGAATTAAAAATGTCAATTTTACAAAAAGAAAAAGATTTAATTAATGTAAATAATGAAAATTCAAAATTAAAATTACAAATTGAACAAATGAAAATTAAAAATGAACAAATTCAATTAAATTATGAAAAATGTGAAAAAGAAAAAAAAAATTTAAAATTTGAAAATATTGAACTTAATCAGAAAATAGAATCTTTAAACTCAAGTTATAAAATTTTAGAAAAAATTCAGTATGAACATTCAGATAATTTAAAACAAAGTATTATAAAAGAAGAAATTAACAAATTAAAAATCCAATGTGATGAAAATTTAATTGAAAAAGCCAAACATCAATATGAAAAAAAATCTTTAGAAATCAAAATAAAAAATATTTTAAAAGAAAAAGAAAATGAAATTTCATCAATTAATGATTTACATGAAGAAGAAATTGAAAAAATGAAAAAGACGATTACTTTACTTCAAAATCAAATAAAAGATTTATATCAAAATACTAATCAAAAATTAATAATAAAACAAAATGATTCAAAAAAAAATAATATCTTGAATAATAAATTAAAAGAATATGAAAAAAAGATTAAAAAATTAAATGAAGATTATTTTCAAATAAAAACAGAAAATGAAGGCTTAATTTCAAAATGTGAAGAAATGAATTTAGAAAATGAGAAAAAAGATCAAGTAATTGAAAAATTATATAATGATTTACAAATAACTTTAAATAAATTCAATAATGAAAAGCAAAATGAAAATTACTTAATTCAAAATCAAATTAATATAAATGAATATAATAATAAATTGTATTATTTAGTAAATGAAAATAAGAGATTATCAAAAGAAGTACAAAACTATGTTAAGAATTTTCAAAAATTTAATTTAAAAATAAATGAAGCTAATAAATTATTTAATGAAAAAAGTGTAAATTTCAACAGAAAAGTTTCTGAATATAAAGAAAAAATAATAACATTAAAAACAAAAATAAACGAACTTTATTCAGAAATAGATTACCTAAAGCAAAATAAAAATTATATATAAATATATAAACTTAAAAATACTAATATTAGAAATAAAAAATTCTTTTTTTTAAAAAAAAAACCCTTTAAAAATATATTAAAAAAAAAAAAAATTTATATATATAAATAATAAAACATAATTTAATATCAAATAAACAATCCTAAAAAAAAAAATAATTATTATTTAAAGATGTCAAGACGTGTCCAAAAAACAACAGTAACAACAACAACAAAAGTAGAAAAATCTGGATTATCAAATGATGAAGTAGATGAAATTCGTCAAGCATTTGATTTATTTGATACAAATGGAACAGGAAAAATAGATCCAAAAGAATTAAAAGCAGCAATGCAATCATTAGGATTTGATTCAAAAAATCCAACAATTTATACATTAATTGCAGATTTAGATACACCTGAAGCAGCAAAAAATGGAGGAGTTAATTTTGATGATTTTGTTGGTTCAATTAACAATAAATTAGGTGATAAAGAAAGTAAAGAAGGTATTCATAGAATTTTTGAATTGTTTATTGATGATCCTAATGCTGATACTATTACTTTAAGTTCACTTAAAAAAATTGCTCAGGAATTAGGAGAAAATATGAGTGCTGAAGAATTAAAAGATATGCTTGAAAGAGCTTCTGCTAATGGTACTGAATTAACATTTGATGAATTTTATGAAATTATGACTAAGAAATCTTTCCCTTAAGATATTTAATACTTTTTTTTTTCTTTTTTTGTTTTTTTTATTTAAGAATTTTTTATTTTTAATTTTTTTTGAATTGAAATTTTTTTTTATTTTTTTTTATTTGAGTTTTTTATTTATATATATCTTTTTATATTTAATTTTTTTTTTTGGGAAATTAAACTAATTTATAATATAAAATAAAATATCAAATATTTATTATTTTTTTCATTTTATAATATAATTCTTCATGAAAAACAATACATTTTATTATAAACAGTATTCAAAATTATAAATAATTATTAAAAAAATAATACTCCAAACTTCCTTAAAAAATTCATAATATTAAATGATAAAATTATATAAATCATAATTATCAATATTTAAGAATAATGTAGAAAAAAATTATAAAACATAAAAAATGGCAACAAAAATATTCAAGAAAAATTCAAGTTTCCAATTTGACAACAAGAAATTTTTTAAAAAATATAAAGATCAAGAAGATCCAAAACCAGGAGAATTATTTACAGATCCATTATTTCCTCCAAATGATAATTCTTTATTAGGAAAAACAGAAGATGGTAATTTTATAGATCCAGAAGCAGGTAAACGTGCATTTATCATAAATCCAAATGATATAGAATGGAAAAGATCAACAGAAATATTTGCAGAGCCACAATTATATGAAGGAACAATATCAATTGATGATATAAAACAAGGTAAAATTGGAAATTGTTATTTTTTAAGTGCAATTGCAGCAATGTGTGAATTTCCAAGATTAATATCTCAAACAATTATCTCAACTGAAGTATCACCTGATGGTATTTATAAAGTATTAATGTTTATTGATGGTGAATTTCAAATAGTTTATGTTGATGATTATTTTCCATGTATCAAAGGAACAAATGTTCTTTATTTTGCTAAACCTAATTCTTTTGAATTATGGGTTATTCTTTTAGAAAAAGCATGGGCTAAAGTTAATGGAGGTTATGCTAATATTATTAGTGGTTGGCCTTCTGATGTTTTTAGAGCTTTTACTTCTTTTCCTTGTGAAAAGATTATACATAGAGAAGAAAAAGTTGAGAGATGTTGGGGTATTATTAGAGCTGTTGATTTAAATAATGGAATTATATGTTCTTCTACTAAAAATGATGATTCTGTTGAAAATAAAGGTTTAATTAAAAATCATACTTATACTCTTATTGACACCGAAGAAGTTGTTGATGAAAAAGGAAAAAAAATTCATCTTTGTAAATTAAGGAATCCATGGGGATATAGAGTATGGAATGGTGAATGGAGTAAAGATTCACCTTTATGGACAAATGATATTAAAAAACAAATTGAAGAAAAATATCTTGTTGAAGAACCTGGTACTTTTTGGATGACTATTGAAGATGTTAATAAATATTTCTTAAGAACTGATTTATGTCAAATTATATATGGTGGATATGTTAAAATGATTGATATTAAAGGTGAAGATTTAAAAGAACCACAAGTATTTAATATTTATGTTTCAAAACCTGGTTTATTATCAATTGGTTTTATTGAAAAAAATTGGAGATATAATAGAGAATTAAGAAATAAATCACATCCTACAACATTATTATTTGCAGAATATGATCCTGGTTTAAAAATAATTAAACATGCTTTTACTGATTTTGAATGTTATAATGATGTTGAAAAAACAAGAGAAGTTCGTCCTGGATTTTATATACTTTGGGTGTTTAAATCAATAGAAGCTTCTGAAGAACCAAAACCAGTTGAAGCAAGAATAAGATTTTGTTGTAATGTACAATATAATATAAAACCAATTGGTCCAGATACTAATTTTAGTATAATAAGTGAAATTATATCACTTGGAGTAAGACATCATCACAGAGAAAAATTAAAAAAAGATGAATTTTATTATGAAATTAGAAACTCATTTTCAAGAAGTGGAATAGCATATCGTTTAATAATAAATCCTTTAGCAACAAAATATGAAGAATGGGAAAATAATGCAAGAAAAGTAGAAGGAATAATGATATTACCACCATTTGCAGGACAAGATACATTTAAATTAAGTGTAGGACCAAATTCATATGGAATTATATTAGGAATTCAAAAAGATGAATTTGGTGATCATTGGTTTAATATTGAAAGTAAAATTAAACAATATGAATGTAGAGAGGGTGAAGATCCAGTCAAATTCCAAAGACCAAATTATGATAAATTTTGTACATCTGATGTAAATACAATAGAAACAACATATGATTATCAATATTCAAGTTTTGATGTATTATCAACAGTAGATCAATATAGAGAAGTAGATCATGCTAAATTTTGGGAAATATACTTAAATAAAAAATATCCAAGAATAATGGAATTTGTTAATGCATTAGAACCAATTAAAACTGATAAAAAATTAGATTGGGTTGAAATAAAAACAGGTAATGGAATTTATTTAGGAGAAGCTGATTATTTAACAAGATATGGAAGAGGTGCATATCTTTTTGAACATGAAAAATTAATTTGGATTGGATATTGGGATGATAATGAAAAAGGACATTATGGAAAATTATTTGATTCTGAATTAAAACCAATTTATGATGGTGAATATAAAAATGGTAAAAGAGAAGGTAAAGGTACTTATCATTATAAAACTGGAGAAGTTTATGAAGGAGAATGGGTTGATGGAATTAGAGAAGGAAAAGGTATTTTTACTTGGGAAGATGGAACAAAATGGGAAGGTACTTTTCATGATAATGAAATGGATGGTGAAGGTACTTATTATGATGGAGAAGATTCTTATCCTGTTACTTATTCTAATGGAGAATTTGTTGAGTAAATTTTATCTTGGGATTTTTACTATTTTTTAGTTTTTAAGTTTTATTTATTTAAAAGTGTTTTTATTTTTTATTATTTAAATTTGAGTTTAGAAATTTGATTATTTATAAATTTTTAGATTTATATTTTTTTTTTTGGGATTTTTTTATTTTTTTTTTTGAGAAAAAATTAATAATATATAATTTAATCTTATTTTATTTTTTTATTGATTTTGTTTTATTGGTGATGATGGAATGTCTTTTCTATATGTTTCAATTGTATTTTCATTTGCATTAATTAATCTTGGAATAATATTTATTGGTTTATTTTTAGTTTTTTTTCCAATTATAATCATACCACCTAAATTATTATATTTATCATAATAATTAGAAGCAGAAAATATTTGAAGTAATCTATCATCATTAAAAGACATCACACCTTCTTTACAAAATTTATGTGATGTAATTAATAAATTTATTTTATTATCTAACAAAAATTTATTTAATCTTTCCTTCCCATAATTAACAATAAATCCTTTACCTTCTTTTCTTTCTCTATTAGGTTCCACATCATCAATTTCATCAGAATATTCACTATATAATAAATCAAGTATAATTTGTTCTTCTTTATTAGAAACATTAAAATTAACTTTAACAGGTCTTTTAATATTTTCAATATCAATAATTGAATTAACTCTCGAACCAATACCACCATGAATACATAATATACTATCATCAATTAAAACACCAAAAGGTAATAAATTAAAAACTTGATTAATATAATAAAATAAACTTTTATTTTTTGAAATATCATCATCTAATCTTTCTTTACATTCATCACCTAAACCATTTGAAAAATTAATTTGAATATCTTCATGATGTCCTCTAATTAAATAAATAAATTCAGGATATTTTACTTTTAAAGCAAATAATAAAAGAATATTTTCAAGAGAATAATAACATCTATCACAAAAATCACCTAAAAAAATATATTGCATTGTATTTATATCTCCATTTTGATTATCATCACTTGGATTTCCAAATGATTCAAAAAATCTCATTAATCCATTATAATCTCCATAAATATTACCAAATATTTTACAAGGAGAACGAATTTTTATTAATGATTTTTCTGATTCTAAAATTGGTTTTACTTCTTTTATTAAAGAATAAATATCTTTTAATAGAAATGGAAGTGTCTTATGAATTTCATCCATTTTTGAATTATCAAACCAATCAAATGGTCTTAATAATGTATCAATGAAATTATTTATTAATTTATAATTAAATGGACGAACACTTTGCATTAAAGGATTTTTATTACTTGAGAAATTTTCACCTAATCTTTTATTTTCTTCTTGTAATTTATTAATATTAACTTTTTTAAAAATTGAAGTCATATCCTCAATTTCATTTTCTTCATTTTCATTAATAATACCACCAGCACCAATAACAACATTTTGACTTAATTTAAATTTTGATTTTTTATTATTATTATTCCCAAAATTATTATTTTGATTATTATTACCATTATTATTAATTCCAATAAATCTACTTAAAGGTGAATTCTGAAATAATTTTTCCATAGAAATTTTACTAAGATTCCCAATAGGTTGAATTTGATTTTTATCATTAAATCCCCCATATAAATAAATATATTTATCTAAAATAAAAGAAGAATGTCTATTCATTCCAACACCAGGAAAATTAAAAACATCATTTTTACTAGTATCATATACTTGAATAGGTAAAGGAGAACTTTGATTTATATGACCTCTCCCTCCAATAATAATCATTAAACTACCATCAAAAACAACACTATGATTATATCTAGGTTTAATTAATTCATTATCAGTTATTGGTGCTCTCTTCCAACTCCAAGTACCATCTCTATGAAGAATAAGACCCCAAATATCATTTAATGGATTTTCATTTGAATCTCTTCCACCAAATACTATCATCATTCCTTTTGCATCTCCTTTATCACAGAAACCACATGTTTGATATAAACGAGGTGATGGTGCTAAATTATTTTTAAAATCAATTTGAATCCAATTTGGATTTTGTATTTTAATATCAATAATCCAAACATCATTTAATAATTGATTATTACAACTACCACCAAATAATATAAAAAATGGATTTAAATAATTTAAAGTATGACCATATCTACGACCAGGACCTTTATTTTGTGTTATTATTTTTTTCCAATTACCATATTGGTCATTATCATTTCTTAAAGTAAATAACCATATTTCATCTTCAGCAAGTAAATGACCACCAATACTACCACCATGAATAATCATTTGATTATCATTATTTGTACTTGCAGCATGAGCTGCTCTTTCTTTTGGTAAAGGTTTATTTTGATCTACTTTAATTTTACTCCAAATTCTTGTCATTAAATTAATTATATATATTTCATTTGTTAAATTAAAATTTTTTACATCACCTACTGCGCCACCAAATAATAATATTTTGACTGGAGTTATTGAAACTAATGATTGACCAAAACGAGGTAAAGGATGATTTCCACTTGTATCACATATTATAGGAGTTATGGTATTTTCTAATAAGGGATTTGGAGTTTCATTTGCTGAATTACTATAATGATTTGTTAAAAAAGGAGAACCTCTTGAATTTTCCATTGTATTATTAATTTGTGAATTTAGGTTATTAAATGTTGTTTGAAATTGATTTGATGAAAAATTATGTATTATTGCTTTTCTTAGGTCTTCTTGGGGAGTTGTGTTTTGATATTGAGATGATGATATGTTTGAATTTTGTTTTTTTTGTAAATTTGAGGTATTTTGTATTCGACGATTTGACATAAAATTGAAATTTTTATTTTAAATTTTTTATTATTTTTTATTAATTTTTTTTATTTTATTAAATTTTATTATATTTTTTTTAATTTATTTATTTGTTTTGTTTCTAATTTTTATTTTAAAATATCAAAATATGATAAATATTAAAATTTCAAATTTATTTAAATGTCAAAAATAATAGTCGTACCAAAATCACAAAATTCAAAAACACATAAATCTAATATTTTAAATTAACTTACCTTAAAATAAAAAAATAAAAAATCATATAAAATTCATAATCTTAAGTATAAAAAACATAAGAAGTTATAATTTAATTATTATTTGATATCATTCAAAATAAATATTTAAATAAAAATTTAAAATTATATTAAAATATGCAATTTGAGGGGAAAGGATTCAAAAGAGTAATCCAATCTTTCACCCCATTTTCAAACAATGGAAATGAAGATTTACGTAATTCAAACCCAAGTTACCATTCCCGTTCCCCAAATCCACATCAAACATATGAAAGACAAACTCCCCTTCGTCAAGTAGGAAGTATGGAATCAGGTTTTGGGGAAATGTTATATGTAGAACCAAATGAAATTAATTTACGTCGTAGTGGTATGATGTCACCAATACAAACAGATACTCATAATAGTAGAGCTCGTTCACCAACTATAAATTTAGGTCAGAGTGTTCTTTCTGTTGTAAGAAATGATTTAGAAAAAGCTGATTATACTTATGCTTATAGTAGAGCAATTCCAAAAATGAATTTAGAAAAAATGGAAAATAATAAAAAAAGATTAGCAAGAAGTCCAAAAACAATTAATATAGGTGAATCACCTCAAGAAGTAGAATATAATCTTCGTACAATAAATGCAGGAAGGAGAAGTCCAACTGCAGCAAGTAAAGCAACTACATATTCAAATTATATTCAACAACCATCACAATCAAATCAATATCAATCATATCAATCATATATTAATATGCCAAGTAATGAACCTGGAAATATATTTTTAGATCAACCAATGGTACAAACTAATTATATGCAACCTGGAGAACAACCTTTATATATGAATTCACCAATTCCTATTAAAGGAAATTCTGATTATTTAAATGCTAATAGTAGAGAAATACAATATAATATGAATCCAAGAGATTTAAGAGAACCAATTTCTAATTTTGGTGGTTTTAATGGGAAAATGTCACCTAATAAAAATGTTGATGATGAAAGTACTTCTGATAAAAATGATAATCCTACTACACAATTAAAGGATTTGAAGAGACAAATGGAAAGAGATGATAATTTAATTAGACCTGATATTGATGGTATGGGTGAAATAAATGCTGAAAATCAAATACAGAATGAAATAGAAAAAATTGAAGATTTTACTCAAAGACGTAACCGAAATTCACAAGAAATAATGACAGAGGCTGAAATTAAAAAATTAGTTAAGCAAATGACTAAAGGATATGATCCTAGAAATGGAAAAGAAGGAAGATTAATTAGTACATCTCAAACAATAATTCCAAGTTCAAATGAAGATATATTTGGTGATAGATTTAAAGTATTAAAAAGAATGAATAAATTATCATCAATTCTCTTATCAAAAAATAGAATAAATGAATATGATGTGAATTCATTAGAAAGAAGTTTTGATGAACAGAGAAAAACATTTAATACTCAAACATTAAAAACAACAAATGTAAAAAATCAAAGAATTCGTAATCGTTCACCTCAAAATAAATTTTTATATTTATCATTAGCAATGATAGCATCAAAAGGACCATCAGCAGAAGATAGAATAATATTAAGAAAAATGAGATTTGATAAAGGAGGTGTAGTAGACTTAGCACAAGAAACACTTCAAAAAAAAAATCAATTTAAAATAAAAAAATTAACTAAAAGCAGAGGAAGAATTAATACATCAATAAATCCAAAATATAGAGAAAAAGCAGCACAAATTGTTCAAGGTTGGTGGAGAGGATTAAAAGAAAGATATCAAAAAATTTTACAACAAATTATTAAAATACAAAGTGTTTGGAGAGGAAGATGGTTAAGGAAATATATGTATGATATTATATATTTGTCTTGTTTACATGGTAGATTCTGTGAAATTATTGAAAAAATTCTTGTTAGTCATATTAGACCTTATGTTTGGCAAAAATTATTTGGGGAGAAAAAATGGGCAAAGGAAGCTTTGGCTAATTTACTTATTGAGAAAGATAGAAAGTTTTCTTTATTAAGAGCTAGAGATTATTTTGATAAATGGCTTAATAATATTAATTTAATGAATAAAAAAGAATTAAAAGGAAGAAATTTAATTGATTTGAGAACTAGAGATCATAATAGAAAAGTACTTTTGAAGAAATATTTAAATGAATGGTCTTTAAGGGCTAATTTATTAAAATATATGAAACAATCTGAAGATCAGGAAGGTCAGAAAAAAAAATTTTTTGGTGCTTTGGATATTTTAAATGGAATGAATAAATTATCAAAGAGAAATGCTTTAAATTCAAGTAAAGAAAAATTAAAAGATTTCTTATTAGAAATAATAAAAAAAAGAAAATTAAGAAAAGTATTCAAAAAGACAATAAGATATAAAAATTATTTATTAAAAGACGCATTATTAAAATGGAAAAATAAATTAAATCTATTTTATATGAAAGATTTAAAACATGATATTTTTGGTAATATGTATGGAAGAGTAAATTCTCGTATGGATAAAATTAAAATGAAAAAATATTTAGAAAAATGGAAAAAAATATTACCAAAACAAAGTAAATTACCAGATTATTTACAAGCAGCAGAATTATTAGAAAGATTTTTACAAAGAAGTACATATCAAGATCCATTAGATGCAATTAAAGAAAATGTAAAAATAGATAATGAAAATAGAGGAATTCATAAAATTGTTCAATTAAAACAAAGGTATTTAAATAGAAAATTAAGGGATTCTTTACAACAATGGAAAAATCAAACTTTTAAAGTTGGAGCTAAAGATAAAAGAGATAAATTATATAAAGCATTGTTATTAGTTATTTCTAATAAAGTAAAAAATAGAATTTTACAAAAGAGATTTAATCAATGGAGACAAAGACCAAAAATTAATATTGATGATATTTATAATAAAAATAAATTCTTGGTTAATACACTTGAAAAAATTTCAAAAAAATTAATTGAACCTGATAAAAAGAAATTTATTCAAAATTTAAAAAAAACAAAAGCACCAAGAGCATATAAGAAAGTAGGAGGGAAAATATTATCAAAATATTTAAATAAAGATAAAACAATATTAAGAAGATATTATTATAAATGGAAAGGTAAAGTAAGAGATTATCAAATAAAAGATTTAAAAACAAAAGTATTAAAATTTTTATATTCTGCTAATCAAGAAAGAAATAAAAGAAATATATTATCTAAATTTCTCTCAAAATGGAAATTATATAAATCATCAGATCAACATTCAGAAAATATTGATAATTTAAGAAAAATAAGACAAGGATTTGATAAATTACATAAAATTTATACAAATAGAGCTTTTGAAATTTTAATGAGACTATTTAGAAAAATAAATAAAGATTTTAGACCAAGATATTTATTATCACTTAAAACAAGATTATTAAAACCAAGAAATACTTTAAGAGACATTATAAATAAATGGAGAAGAGTAAATGAAATTGAAAATTCTAAAAAGAATATAAGAATATTAAAAGGAAGAATTTTAAAAGGAAATGCAGGAAGAATAAAAGAAAGAAATAAAAGAGAATTATTAATAAAAGCATTTTATAAATGGAGAGCTGAATGTAGAAAACCAGAAGAATATTATCCTAAAATTTTAAATGGTTTAAATATTGTTTCTCATATTATTAAAAATAAATTATGTAAGAAACCATTTGATACAATTAAAAAGAGTAAAAATTATAAAAGAAGATTAATTCCTTTATTAAAAAGAAAGAGACAAAATCAAAAGAAAAATAATAAAGATATGTTAAGAAATAGTTTAAATAAATGGAGAAATCAAATTAAAAAAAGTAATATTAAAGATTTGAAATCAAATTTTGTTTTCAAAACTAAAAAAGGTTATTTAAAAAATCAAAAAGATAAAATTTTAATGAAATATCTTACAAGATGGAAATTATATCGTAGAAAAGGATTAGATTATAAATTTACAAAAGGATTAAATTTAATTGATAATTATGCAAAAAAACCTTTTAGAAAATTAATATTACAAGCTTTTAAAAATAAAGTTCAGAAAATGTCAAAAAATAAAGGATTAAAATCTGTTGTTAAAACTGGTAATTCATTTAAGAAAAATTTACTTCGTAAAGCTTTAATTCAATGGTGGAAAAAATCAACTTTAACTGATCCAAATAAAGATAAAAAAATAAAATATAGAGTAAGAAGATTATTAAGAGAAAAAGAAAAAAGACCACTTTTAAAATATTTTAATAAATGGAAATTACAATTAAAAAAATCTCAATTAAGACAAAAAGATTTAGAAAAAGCTAAAAAGATAATTGGAAATACATTAAGAAATAATGATAAATTAAATTTAAATTATTCATTTAGTTTATGGAAGAAAAAAATACAATTAATAAGAGAACAATATCTTAAATCACTTTTAGTAAAACAAATAAAAAATTCTCAAAATTTAAAAGAAAAAGCAACTTGGAAATCAAAATTACATAATGCATTATTAAGATGGAGAAGTAATATTGTTCCAGCAAATTATTATGATATTATGAAAAAAATAAAAAGAGGATTAAGAATATTAAAAAAAGGATTAAAGAAAAGAGATGAAGGAAAAATTTATAAAGGAATTAAAGAAAAAGCAAGATATAATAGAAAAATATTTTTATTAAAGAATATGGTTACTAAAACTAAACCAAGAATTGAATTTAATGATAAGAAAAAAGCTTTTAATATTTGGTTTAGTAAATTAGGTGATACTAATAAAATGAAAAATAAAATTCAAAAATTATTTAATGATTATATTTTAACAAAAAAAATAAATGATGCTTTATTTAAAGAATCAAAAAATGCAATTGTTGATTCTATTAAAAATTATGATGATATAAAAACTAAAAAAGGAGAAAATATTGTAGATTTTATTAATGGAGCTCTTATTGGAAATAGAACTATTAATAAAATGAAAAAAACATTATTTTTAAATAAGAAATTGAGATTAAAACATAAGAATTTAATTGAAAAAGCACATGAAGTATTAATTAAATTTCATAGAAATGCACAGAAATTAAAAAATAATAAAAATGCACATATAATTCAACGTTTCCTTAAAGCAAGATTAAGAAAACCTGAAGAAAAAAGACAAAGAATATTAAAAGGTGCTCAATTAATTGATAAAATAACAAAAAAAACTATTTGGAAGAATATATGGTTAAAAGGTAAAAAAGAAAAAATGAATAAAGTACTTTTAAGACATATTAATAAACAAGATATGATAAATAATAAAAATTTAAGAAATGGATTAAATAAATGGAAAAATATTATTCCTATTTTAAAACAACATGATGCAGCAACAATGATTGCAAATAATTTCAGAGCAGAAAAAGCAAGAAATAAATTAAAAGATTTAAGAAAAAGAATAGAATTAATAAATAAATATTTCCATAGATTAAATGATGAGAATTATAAAACAATAAAAATGTATTTAAATAAATGGGTAAGAATAAATGCAATGTTAAGAAATCATCAAAATATGAAAATAATACAAGAATACTTAAAAGAAAGTTTAGAAATTTATAGAAGAAATCAAGCATATAATAAATTAAGAGTATTATTCAGAAAGAAATTATTAAGAAATTTAGATGCTTTAATGAAAAAATCATCAAGAATTATTGGAGGAAAAGGAGAAGTTTTATATAAAACATTTGAAGATATTTATTATAAAAGACCATATAATACATTAATGAATGCTTTAAAATGGATTGGAAGAATTAAAACAATTAAGAAAATACAACCTAAAATTAAAGATGCTTTAAATAAATATTATCTTCCTAAAACAATGGAAAAATGGCATAATAATACTTGGAATGTTATGGTTAATAAAAGAAAAATAATTCAAAAATGGTTAAAAAATAAACATAGTATTAAAAAAGAAAAAGATAATAATAGAAAAATATTTTTACTTAATAAAATTATGAATAAATTAATTCATGATACTCAATTAAAATTAAAAATACCATTTGATATTTGGAATAAAAAAGTTTATTTATCAAAAGTAACTAAAGCTGCTACAAAAATTCAAAATGCAGTTAGAAATTATATTGGTAAAACTGAAGGAGATAAAATTGAATCAATGAGAAATTTAAAAAGTTTATTTACTAAAAATATAGTTTATCAATTATCAGATATTATTGTTGAATCAAGTAGATATTTAAATCCAATAAAAGAAGCAATGAATAAAATTGAAAGTAGTATTGAAAAAAGATATGCAACTAATAATATGATTGAATCAACAAATAATTTATTAAAAGTAAGATATTTACAAAGTTTAATGAGTAAAAGATCATATACTGATGCATTATCGGCTTTAAAAAGATATGTAAATAAATGGAAACAATATAATTCATATACTAAAAGATGTGCTAATAAAATTCAAAACAATTTTAGAAGTTATTTATCAAGAAAAAAAAGGAATAGATTAGAAACTATTAATAAATTATTGGATAAATATTTTAATAAAAAAGATGAAACTGAAACAAGAAGAAAAGTTATGACATTAACTAAATGGAATACTAAATCAAGATTAATTGGTTGTAATACTAATTCAAATAAAATTAAAAATTTCTTGAAAAAGAAATTGATGAAGAAATTAAATCAAAGATTTAAAAATTATTTCATTGAAAATGCCAAAAAATTAACAAATCATAGAATTAATGGTTTAATAAAAGTAAATTTATTAAAAAAATTATTGAGTAAAAAAAATGGAAAATCACTTATTAATAGATTAAAAAATAATAAAAAAGGACAACAAATAAAAACAATAATATTAAAAAGATTTTATAATTTAGATGATCAATTAAAAAATATGCATTTAAAAAAGTATTTAGATCAATGGAGAAATAAAAAAGATAATATTAATGATTATAATAATAAAATGTTTAGTGTAATTCAAAATAATTGGAGAAAAATTTTAGCAAAAAGAAAATTAAATAGATTAAAAGGAATTAAAGAGAGATTACAAAGAATTTTACTTAGAAGAGAAAATAAAAGTAATAATAGAAAAAGATTGACAATTAAAAAATGGATGAATAATGCAAAAATTATGAAATATACTAATTCATCTCAAATAATTCAAGAATTTATGAATGATATTAAAAGAAAAATTCAAAAGAAAAATGAAATGTTAAAAAAATTAAGAATTGAAAAAGGATTAAATAAAATCTTTAATATACCATACAATTCAAAATATATATTTGATAAAATAAAATCAGAAAGAAATAGAAATGTATTTAATAAATTTAATAATATTCTCATTAATAAAAGGAAAGATAATTTAAAAGATGTTATTGAAACAATAAAAAATGCTGCAAAAACTAATTTACTAAATAAAATATTTAAAATTCCAAATAATTTAAAAAATAGAATTTTCAAAAAATTCATTAATAAATGGAAAAATATAACTGATAAAAAAGCAAAACAACATGGAGCAGAAATGATACAAAGAAATTATAAACTTTATTTAAATAGAATGAATAAAAATAAAAGAGAAGATAGAATGAAAAATATTTTAACAAGATTAATTAATTATAGAAGTAATATTAAAAATTTCTATTTCCAAAGATGGAAAAAAAATGCAGAAAAATTAAGATTAAAAAGAGCATCTCAAAGAATTCATAGATATATTAATAAAAGATATAAAATTGCACAAGCCAGATATAATTGGAAAAAAATGGCCCAACAATATTATTTAAATAATAGAAATTCAAATATTTCAAATTTAGTTAATAAAATAAAAAAAATAATTGCAATTAAAAGATTAACAAAACCAATTATTAAAAGTTCAAAAAAAAATACCTTTAATACACTTAAATCTGTATTAAGAGATAAAAATATTGAAAATATAATGAAATTAATTGTAAAAAAATATCAAAATAAAGATGATGGTTTGCAATTAGTAAATACAATCAATAAATGGAAAAATAAAGTTATAAAAATAAAAGAAAGAGAAAATATTTTTAATAAAGCATTAAATAATATTGATAAAAGAGATAAATTAATTAGAGTTGATACATATTATAAAGTTTCTTTATTAAAAAAATTACTTCATGATATTCCAAGAGTACGTGCTTTAGATTTCTTAAATAAATTAAGAAAAAATGCAGAAATGAAAAAAAAATTTGAACAATTATCATCAGCAATGACAAAAAGTAAATCAAATATCTTATCCCAAAATAAAGATCAATTAATAAAAAGAATATATAAATTATTTGTATATAATCAAATAGATAAAATGTTTCAAAAATTTAATAATACATTAACAAAAGAATTAAAAAAACAATTTTTCAATGATTTAATGAATAAATTAAATAAAAACTTAGCCGAAAAATCAGAATATACAACAAAAGGACATCAATCTTCATCACATATAACACCAACAATAAAATTATCATTTAAAGGTAAAACAACAAAAAATAAAAATTATACAAATGAAGATAAATTATCATCAATAAAGAAAATAATACCTTATTTTATAAAATATCTTGAAAATAAAATTAAACAAAGAAAATTAGAAACTTTAAAATCATTAAAAAAACACGATTTATTTACTCGTTTTTGCAAACTATACAAAAAACATTCAAATAATCAAATGTTATACCCAAAAGAAAAACTAGTCCAAAACATAAAAGAAAAATCAGACTATAATTCATCACATGGAATAACATTATTAAAATTATACAATTTAATAAAAAAATATTTCTTATATCATTTAACAACATCATTAATAGAACCAAATAAAATGTATAAAATATTATATATAATGAGAATGACAAGAATGCATAAAAGAATAGCAAAATTACGTTTTTTAAGAGAAATAATTAGAAAATGGAGATTTTCAACTTTTGTAAAAAAAATGGCAAGAAAAAAAATGGAATTAATGTATAAAAATTTACATGCTTCATATTTACAAATGGCAAATGAAGTTTTTGGTGATGAAGATGATGTTAATCCTTCAGTTATAAAAGAATTTGAAAGATTTGGTAATAATTTAGGTATGTTTAATAATGAAGAACCTGGTGATTTAGATAATAAAGGTTATTATCAAAGTGTTCAAAAAAAATATGTTTTTGGAACTTCTTTTGTTAAAGATAATTCTAATGGAGATTTAAATGAAGATGAAAGTCAAATTGAAAATGGACAAGTTTCCTTTAATAAAAATGATGAAAGTTTAAATGGAAATATTGATTGGCTTGCTAAATATAAAAGTCATTAAAAAGATTTCTTTTTTTTTATTTTTGATATTGTTTTTATCTTTTTTATATTAAATGTTTTTATTTTTTTTTAATTAATCAAATTTTCTTTTTTTTTATTTATTTTTTTTTATTTTATTTTTTTTTAATTAATTATTGTTTTTGATTTTTAATTTTAAAATGGCTGATGATAATTTTTTAGAAAAGTTTAAAGGACAAATACAAACAATGGGTAAAGATGGTATATTTGGAACAATAAACTCTAATGAAAAAACCGATAAAAAAGAAATATTAATATATCATAATAATATTCAATCACATAAAATAAATAATTTAAAACCAATTAAAAAAGGAAAAACATTTTTAAAACCAATAGAAAAACCGTCTTTTAAAGAAAATGACAATAACATAATACAAGAACAAAAAATTCAAAATAACAATATTCAAAATGAAATAAATCAAAATTATCCAATAAATTATAATCCCTATATAAATAATCCTCAATTTATGATACCAAATAATCCATATATTCCTCAATATAATTATCCTATTTATCAAATGAATAATTATAATCAACCATATATAATAAATCCATATCAACAAATGCCAATATTAAATAATCAAAATATAATAAATAATAATAATTTAAATAACATAAATAATATAACACAAAATATTCAAAATGAAATATCTAATATTTCAAATATAAACACTACAATAAATAGTAATAAATCAAATGGTAAAACAAAATTAAGACCAATAAGTGCAAATCAAAGTCATATTAATAATATCTCAAATATATCATCTGGAAGATTAAATTCAGCTTATTCAAAATCAAGAATATCAACAATTGAATATAAACCTTATACTTTAAAAGATTATAAAGAATTAGAAAAAGTAGGTGTTGTTTTAGGAAGTTTAGGACCAAATATTGGTACTAAAGAATGGGAAGAAAAAAAGAAAAAAATGCAAAAAATGGAAGAATATTCTAGAAAAGTTGCTTCAATGAAAAAAAGAACTAAATCAAAAGAAAAATTTGAACAAGTAATTGAAGAAGAAAAAAAGAAAAAAATTGAAAATAGTATTAGAAGAAGATGTTATGAATATGGTAATTTAATTAGACCTCATCCTAGAAGTGCAAATATTTTTGGTAGAAGAAAAAATAATAATAATAATAAAAATAATAATCATAATAATATTCCTATTATGTTTAATCATAAAAATAAATTTGAATTAGATTGTTCAAATAAAAATAATATTGAAAATAATGATGAAAATATTGAACAAAAAAATTATAATGAAGATTATAATTATAATATTGATAAACCAATTTTTTCAATGAGAAAAATGAATAATGCATATGTTAATGAAAATATTAAAAGATATGATGTTAATAATTTTCAAAATAAATTTAAAAATTATGAAAATGAAGAAAAACAAAATGAAAAAAATGAAAAACAAAATAATAATTATAATAATAACATGAATAATATAATGTTAAATAAAAATGATTTTCTTGGAAATCCAATAACAAATGATTTTTATCAAAATGAAGATAATTACAATTTAGGAAATGATAATGAAATAAATAATGAAAAACTAGAAATTAATTCTGATAATATTGAAAAGTTATTAGAAGCAAGACAACAATATTTAAAAAATATTGATATGATAAAAGATTTTATCAATAAATAAATTAAATAAAAATACTTTTAATTTTATCAATTTAATAATTAATTAATTTCTTAATTATTATTATTTTATTTACTTTATGTATTTTAAAAAAAAAAATGAAATTTGAAAAGGAAAACTTTTATGAAAGACTAATTCATTCAAATTATGATTTATTTTATTACCTTTTTTATAACCATTCTCCAGGATGGACAGCAGAATTATTATTATCAATAGCAGAAACATTACAACTATTATCTTTTACTTTTGGTCAACAGGTAAATTATAATTTAATATATATAATTTTTAGTTCAAAAGTATTTGGAAAGAAAATGAATTTCTAAATGCAATTTCAAATTTATTAGAAAATACTTCACTTATAAAATTTTGCTTAAATCGTATAATAATTTTAAAAATTCTTTTAATATATTCTTATTTTTCTACTTTAATTACAATATTTATATATATATATTTATTTCTAATTTGTTTTCATAAATTAAGAATTCAAGAATTTGAATTTAATTTAATGATTTTAAGAGAATCAATGAGATTTATGAATAAAGTTTTATTGTTCCCTTTTATGGGTAAGAAATAAATAAATTTTATAAATATAGAATTAAATGTGATAATAATATTTTGTAATGATGATATTATTTTTTTTAAAGGAAATTTCAAATGTTATTCAAAAAACCATTTAATATATTTTAGTATAAGTTGTCTAACTGTAATTTGTCTTTTATATTTATGCTTAATCTATTCATCATTTTACTTTAAAAAAATAGAAGGTTCAAATTATGAAATGGTTAAATTTCTAATAGTTAATACTTTAAAAAGTAGTTTTTTTATTAAATCAATTGTACCAATAATAGGTGGAATTAATTTAATATATTCAATGACTGGTTTTACTATTTTAGTTATATTTATTACTTCTTTATATGATTGTTATAATAATTGGAAAGAATATGTTTATATGGACCAAGATGATAATCATTTTAAATTTTTATATTTTTTTCATTTTATTCATTTTTTTGCTTCATGTTTATTAGGAATTGGATATTTAGTAAGAAATCTAAAATTTAATGGATTAATTTATATTTTATTCATTTTTATTTTTATATTTATTCTTTATATATTCTCAACAAGTAAAAACACTAAATTATATCCTTTTTCTGATATAATGAAAAATAATTATAAAGAATTATTTTTATTCCATCAAGCTAATTTAATGACAAATGCTGTTGAAAAAAAAACAATTTCAAGAGAAGTTTTATTAAATTTAATGAGTTATTATTCTCAATTTGAAATAAATACTGGCTTTAAATTTAATTTTTTTGATGAGAATAATAATATAATTAATTCAGAAGATTTAGATTATTATTTATATCAAACTATTGACACTTATTATAAAATAATAATTAGACAAAATATTAATAGTATACTTATTAAAATTTCTTATTCAAATTTTTTAAGACATAAATTAAAAAAATTTACAAAAGCATATATTATATTAAATGATATTATAGAAGGCAATTTTTATTTAAGTCCATCACAAGATTTTTACTTTTATAGACTAAAAAGAAAAATAGAAGATAGATTTATTGAAACTGGAATAGATAGTTCAGAAATATCAATCAAATATCAATGCAATATATTTATTCGTTTAATTTCAAAAATATCAGAAATTTATTTAAATTTTTGGAATTTATTATTAAATGGAAAATCAGATGATAATATATCATTATTAAGTGAATTTGGAAATGAAATTAATAATTTAATGGATGAAATTATATATAAATATAATTATATATCCCAAAGTAAAATAAAAAATAAAAAAATAATATTATTATATGGTTATTTTTTAAGAGATATATTAAATGATGTAGAAGAATCTCATCAAATATTAACAGAGGAATTAATAAAAGAAGCAAAAGATGAAGAACTTAATTCTTTAGAATTTGAAGTTGAATCAGTTGTTCCAAATTCTAATTTTCAATATATGATTGTTTCTGCAAAAAAAGGTCAAATTGGTATAATTAAAAAAATATCTTTAGAAATTTGTAAAAAATTAGGTTACTCTGAAAAAGATTTAATTGGCCATAATATTAATATTCTTTTATCTGATATTTTTAGAGAAGAACATCAAAAAATATTAGATAAACATTTAGATAATATTAAATATAAAGAGGATAATTTATCTCTTCCTGCAATATTTAATCATAATGTTTTTTGTAAAACAATTTCAAAATTTTTAGTAGAAGTTGATTTGGAAGTTAGAGTTGGTTTTGATGAAGAATTAATTCCTTTTCTTTTATGTAAATTAAATGTTGAAAAAGATTTATTCAATTTTAAAAAGGAAACTTCTTCTTTTCATATTTTAACAAATGAGAAGTTTATTATTCAAAATTTTACTCCTAATTGTTTAGATGATTTATCTTTAAGTTATAAAAGTATTAATAATAATACTGAATTAATTACTCAAATTAAAGAATTTCATGAAGAATATTTTAGAAGAGCAATTAATATTAAAAAAAGAGAAAAAAGATATAAAATTAAATATTCTATTTTGAAAAATAAATATATGACTTCAACTCCAGTTGAAGTTATTACTTGGCTAAAAAATAATAAACAATTTATGATGAATTGTAGAAAAGTAAAAATGAATGGAAAATTATTAGGTTTTTTTTTCCAATTTATAATAGATAAAAATAGTGAATATAATTCTTCTATTCAATTTTCAACAAATACGCCAGTTGATAAAAAAAAATTCGGGTTTGAAAAAAGAATTAGTTTAAGAAATATGCGTAACCCACATTTCTTAAATTTAGAAGATGATTCTAATAGAATTGATAAATCTTTTATTCCAGATTCAAAAAAAATTGATTTTGATATTAAAAATAGACAATATTTTTTTAAAAAAAAACAAAATTTTAATAATAAAAAAAATGGATTCAGATCAATAGAATCTTTTTTTCATGATGAATATTTAAGTAAAATAAAAATTACTAATAATTCAGATGAAGAAAATTCAGAAGAAACTGAAGAAGAAGAAAATGAATCTGACGAATATACTTCATCATCTTTTTCAAGTTTGGATGAAAAAAATAATGAAAATAATAAAGTTATTATTAAAAAAAATAGAAGAGAAAGTATAATAAGAAAAAATATTGAAGATGATTTTTATAATGTTAAATTAAATAATATTTCTTATTATTTATATGATTATAATTTAAAAATGCCAATTGAAATTAAATGTGATTTAATAGGAAAAATTGATGAATTATTATCAATTGAAAAAAAAAAAACTTTTAAATTTATTGTTAAAAATAAAGAAAAAGAAAAAAAAAATAATCCACACTTCATAAATAAATTTAAAAAACATTTAGCAAATAAAGCAGTTTTAAATATTGTAGAAAAACAAAGAATAAAAGATGTAAATGATACTATAAAAGGATTAAATGATTATTTCTATCAATTTAGAAGTACAAATTTAGAAAAATTTTTTTTTATTATAACATTTTTTTGTATAATATCTTTATTAATTTTTCTTTATGTAATCATTGCTTTAATAAAATCTAAAACTGATTTATATAATTTAGCAAATATTTTTGTTAGAATTTCTGATTTAATTGAAAATTCACATATGACAATTTATAATACTTATGAAATAGTATTATTAGAAAATCATAAATATAATAATTTTTTTGAAACAAGAGAAGAAAAAATTACAAAAGCAAAAAATAGATTATTTAATATTTATTATCTATATTCTAATTTTACTAATTTATTAAATTCTAATGATTTAAAATTATCAGATAAAAATCTTAAAAACATTATGAATCTTAATTTTGATTATTATCAAATAGATTCAAATGGTTATTATCATATCGTTAATTCACCTTTTGTAAATATTTTATATGAATTTACTTTTTGTATTTATAATATTGCTTTCAGAAATTCAGAACTTTCATTAAATTGGGATATTGATTTTTATTTTATTATGTTTAATTGTGATGTATTTTCACTTACTAATTTAGGAGATTTCAAAAATATTTTTATTGACCAATTTTCACAAGAAAAAAAGTACACTTTAATTTATTTAACCACCACAATTGGAATATATTTTATTATAAAACTTTTTATTATATTTTTAGAATATAAAACCTATAAAAATGTCTTAAAAGAGAATGAAAATTATATCAAATATTTTTTTAAAATTGATGATGAACATATAAAATATTCTATTTTTAAATGCAAAAAATATTCAATGTTAAATCAAGAAAATAGTTCAAATGTAAAATATTTAATTGCAACTCCAGTTATTAATTTCGGGACATATAATGATAATGAATCAGAAGATGATTCTTTATTAAATTTATCAAAAGAAAATATTATAACATCACATAAATCTCAAAATTACTTTAATAATCAAAAAAATGATGAAAATTTAATAAAAAAAAGAAATAAAGAAATAATAAAATTTATTAGTATCAACATATTATTGTTTATTATAATTATAACATTTTTAATAATATTATTAATAATATATCATAATAAATCTTTTAGACTTTCTTTAATGAGAAATATATACTATTTACTCCTTTCAAAAAAAGATATAATAATTGAATATATAAATTATCTTAGATTATTAATAGGATATCAAGGAGAAAATTTTAGTACAAATTATATCATTAAAGGTACAAAAAATGTATATTCTGCTTTAAATTATATAACATTCAATATTTCAGAAATAAATTCAAAATTATATGGTAATATGACTAAATATGGTGTATCATCTAATACATCGAAAACTTTTAAAAATATATTAGATTATAGTTTATGTGATTATTTAAATAATTTTACATACTATTATAATTTCAAATGTGAAGATTTAGGATATAATATTTCTAAATATGGTTTAAATGCAATATATGTTTATATTGCAGATTCAATAAATCAATTAGCATTAAAATGTGATAAACTTCTTAAATATGCTAAATCAAAAGGTTATTATTATAATGAGGGATATTATAATTCTATAATATATGATCATTTTTATCCTTCTGACACTTCATTAAGAGAAGACTATGAAAAAAATAATCCATTTTTATTATTTAATGATAAAATTATGAGAGATCTAAATATTATAAATGAATATATTTTTAATCCTGCTACTAATTCTTTAAAAGATACTATTAATGGAGAAACTGAAGCAATAATTAAAGTTATGAATAGATATTTTGTAGTAATTGGTATAATTTGTATAACACTTATTATTTTATTTTATATTATATATTTGATTCCTGTATTTATATCAAAAATAAATGAATTATCAAAAACGAGAAAAATGATAAAAATTATTCCAAAAGATATTTTATGTGAGATAATTAAAAAAGAACAAAAAATGAATGAAGAAAGTTAAATTGAGTTTATATTATAAAAATATTTTATATTTTTTTATATTAAAATATAAATATTGAAATCATAAATTAATTTTCCAATATATATTTAAAAATTAATTTTATTAAATTAAAGATATATTTTATTTTTCATCATTAATTTTTTTATTTTCATTTACAAATAATTCAAAAATTATATCTTTAGGTATAATCTTTAACATTTTTCTAATTTTATTAATTTCACTATTTTTAGCAATTAAATGAGGTAATATAAAAATAAAAAAAAAAGCTAAAGTAATAATAAACAAACCAATACTAAGCCCAATAATAATAATAGTTAAAATATCCAAATATTTAAGAATATCTTGACTTAGTGACAAATAAATTTCTTTCATTAAAGGAATATAGATAGCATTAATTATTATAATTATATTAATCATTCTAATATCATTAAAAATATTAAATGGATTATTATCTTGATAATCTTTTAAAGTTTCTTCATCAGTTGGGAGAAATAAATTATATTTATAAGAACCATATAAATATTCATTATAAGTATAATTTTTGATTTTTGCATTTTCATATGATTTATTTATATTTTTAACATAAAATATAAGTGAATCAACTAAATAAATAATTAATGGTTCATATCCTTTTAATAAAATTCCATCTGCAAATGTTTCACAACTTTTATTATATGTTTTCTCCATTCCAATAAAATAATCACAAATATTTTGAAATCTTGTTTTATCAATTAACTTTTGTGTATCTTTTGGTAAACCATGTTCATTAATTAAATTATGAATATTATTTATGTAATCTGAATTTTCTAAATAACCATCATGAATAAAATTAAAAAGTATAATAATTCTATTTTTTATATGTTTATAAATTTCAATATAATATTCAAATATAATATACATTCTTAAATAAGCAAATCTTTTTAAAAAAAATATTTCATGTTGAATTATTGAATAATGAATTAATAAATAATTATATCCTTTCTCATAAATTACATCAGAATACAATGCCATTAATATTAATAATCCAATAACAATTATAGATATTATACTTAAATAAAATTGTTGTTTTCCAAATATTATTTGTGTCTTTTTTTTATTTTTTTTTTTCATATTATTAACTTTTAATTGTTCATTAATTGAATCTTTTAAATGAAAAAGAGCTACATTCTCATCCATTAATTTACTACTTTCACTGTCATTTATATTTGTATCGTTTATTTCAAAATTAATATTAGGATTTTTTAAAAAAGAGGTTGGTTCATTTAAATTATTTTGACTAATCATTTGAAAATGTTTACATTTTTGACTACAAATTGTAATTTGTTCTTTTGTCATTTTAAAAAAATATTTCATTTTCAAATTTTTTTCTTTAGAAATTAATCTATAAGTATAAATTGCAAAAATATTAAATACTATTTCTAAAAAAAAAAAAAATGCTAAATAAATGAAGTTAACAAATTTTAAATAATTTTTTTTCAAATAAAAATCTTCTCTATAAATTTCTGAATAATTATTTAATCCTGCACTAAAACCATTATCAGTATTATAAAAAAGAAATCCATAATATTTATTACAAAAAATTCTTTTTTCAATTGGTAAATGAATAATTTCATAAACATTAACAAAATATTCATTAATTAAATAAGAAAGTTTTGTATATGATTGATTTATTAATGATTCATCATTTAAAGAATAAATTTTTAGGGAATAAGAATCAATTAAATCTTGATTTTTTTTTGTTAAGAGAACATCATTATATTTTAATAATTGAATTTTTTCATAACTTTGATTATAGAATATATTTAATTCATTAATTAAACATTCACAATAAAAATTTTTCTCTATTTCATATGCTTTATATTTTTCATTTGTTACCAAAAATAATTCAGTTGATGTATAAATTATATTATAAGCATCAATTGATAAATGTGAAAATTCAATTAACTTTTTTATTAAATTATATAAATTTATATGTTCAATATATGTTTGAAAACAAAATATAAACATTAAAATCATTATTATTATAAATGAAAATATTATTAATAATAAATTAATTAAAATTGATTTATTTATGGTTTTTGGATTAGATTTTTCATTTATTAAATCTAAAATAAGTAAATTATCTGAAAAATCTTTTTTATAATTTTCAGCAATTTTTTTTAAATTTTTTATATCTACAATTTCAGTTTTTTTTCTTTTAATAAGATTTTTAGAAGAAGAATGTGTTTTTGATTTATTTTTTTCTTGAGATAAAACTTCTTCAACTTGAGATTTAAAATTAGATAATTTAATCTCAACACTCACATTTTTATTATAATCATACATGAAGAAAAGAATATTAGGATTTTTAATTTTATAAAATGTAATTTCTTCTTCTTCAGTGTTAATTTGACTAGTATCATTTTCAATTTTATTATTAATATTTAAATTTATTTTTGTTTCACTTTTTTTTTTCTTTTTTATATTATAATTAATAGAGGATTCTTCATTAAGAGATTCATTTTCATCTTCATTATCAGAATTTGAATAATTGGAAGATAAAAATTGACCAGAGTCACTATTTTCAAATTTGGAACTTTCTGAATCAATAATAACAGTATTATGAATAGTTACATTTTTTTTTTTATCAAAAAATTTCCTTTTAAAATAATTTGAAACAGTATTATCATTAAAAGGATCAATTGAATTTAAATTTTTTTTAGGATAAAAAGTTTTTTTTTCAATATTAAAATAAAACTGACGTCCTTCAGGAATATAATCATTATTTAATCCAAATATATCTTTATTTATTAAAGATAATTGAGTTAAACTTAATTTTTTTGTTTGATTAACCATACTTCCAACAATACTACTATTTATAGGATTTAAATCTTTTTCTTTATTATACATTTTTTCAAAATTAAAATGATATCCACATATTTTGTGATTAATTAATAATTCTTTACAATTCATTTTAAATTTTTTATTTCCAACTGTAACAATTTGAAAAGGTTCAGATGTCATATATTTTGTTTTTAAAATTAATTTTTTAACATCTAATTTTTTTGCTTTTGGATATTTCATTGATTCAGAATAATAATCAATTTGAATTTCTTTTACTAATGATGAAATATCTATACTTTTACTAGCAAAATTATTATTTTCAAAAAACATAATATTATTAGGTGTTGATTCTTGAATAATTAAATTTGTATCTGTTATAATATGACAAGTATGTTTTAAAAATTCATTTGCATCAAATTGAGAAAATTCATCTAATCTACCATAAATTATACTATCAAAATTTTCATCTAAAGTTACTCCAATTATAAAAGGTACTGGATATAAATATTTTGAACTTGTTTTAATAAAGGTAACATTATGATAAAACATATCCATATTTGTATCTTTTCTTAATAATTTTATATTATAATCTTTAAAATGATCTTTTACTAATTTTTTTAATAAAGCATCATGTTCATATTGTAAAAAAGTTGGAATAAATAAATCAATACTATGACCTATTATTTTATCATATGAATAACCAAAAACTCCACATAAACCAACAGATAATTTTTCTACTATACCAAAATTATCTTTTCTACCTGAAATAATAATATATTGTAATTTAGTATTACTCATTTTTGCTAAATCTAAAATATTACTTACTTTCATTATTTCTTGAAAATTATCAATATCAAAATTTTTAAAATATTCTATTACAGCCTCATCTTCATTTAATATTTCTTTTAAATAATAATTATATAATAAAAATATTTTTTTATCTTTAATATTTGATTTACAAAGATTATTAAATAAAAAATCAATATCTTCTCTATTTTCACATATTTCTAAACCAGTTTCTAATAATTGAGTTGTATCTTCATTTTCATTTGTTTGTAATAAAATAGACCAAAATTTAATATATAATTCTGAAATATTTGAAATTAATTTTATTAAAGAATTTATTTGAAAATATGTTGAAATCATTGTTATATCTGTTCCATCTTCAAATATTTTATTTTCTAAATATTTCTTTTGACGATATATAAAAAATTCTTGTGAATGAGTTAATTCATTATTATGTTCTTCTAATAAAGAATAAAATAACATATATGCTTTATTATAACGTGATAAACATTTCATGAAAAAAAAAGCATTCATAATTTTTAAACAAATACTATCTTTAAAAATTTGATTATAAATCCTAAAAGTATTTTCAATATATTGAAAAAAAAGAAATCTTATTTCATCATTTGACAAATCATTTAACTGATCAAAATCATATTTACTTATATTATTTTTGATATAAGTGGAAAAATAACTTAATAAATTTAAATTATTTTCTCTAATATCTTGTCCAATAACAGCATTAATTAATAATCTTAATTGATTAAATAATTCTAAATCAGAATGAAAATAAATATCACTTTTCATTTGTAAAGTTGCAACACTTCTATATTTAAATGCAAATATTAATAAAACAAGTCCTATCAAAAATGGAATAAACGTTTCTTTAACTTTAAAAACTTCTCCAAACATAAGACAAAAACATATCCAACTATAAATAAAACATAAGAAATAATCTATTAAATTTTCTAATTCATCATTATTTTGATAAAAATGTTCATTATATGAGTAATTAAATAATATTATTGATGTAATAAATAAATAAAATATTAATACTTTTTTATAATTATATTTTTCACATAACACTTTTAAAATAATTGATATTGGTTGAATTAATATGAAAAGAAAAGATGAATTTATTATTACATATTTAGATATTGAAATTGTTAATTTTTCATTTTTTTTTTTAAATGAAAATTTAAAATTAAGCACTGAAACTATTATTATAAATAAGGAAAGTATAATAGCACATGGTATATATAAAAAATAATAAATTTTATTTTTATAAGAATATGAACTATCTTTAAAAACTATATCTAAATTGCAAAAGATAATATTATAACATATACCTAATATAAAATATTAGAATTATTAATTTACATTGTAAAGGAAAATAACCAATTTTTATAATAAAATATAAAAATGATTTAATTATATCAATATAAATTTGATATTTGCTAATTTTTTCTTTTTTATAAGCAAAATATACTAAAATAATATAAATCGTAAGAATTAATAAAACAATAATAATACAAGTAAAAAAAACAACAAAGAAAAGAATTTTATTTTCATTCCAACATGGCATTAAGGAAAGAAATTCAAGTAATTCAATGAATGATTTACTTATTATATTTTTACCCCAAATTGATATATACTATAAAAAATATTTATAAAAAGTCTTACTATTGGTGAAAAAGGAATTGAAAATATTTGAAGATTTAAAAGAATTGAAATAAATATTGAATAAAACATATTTGAACTATCATTATTAAACATAAAATAAATAATTTCATAATTTGCATATTTTATTTTTGTCCACAGTCTTTTTTTATTCATTTATTCAAATAAATTATTGATTTAAATTTACTTTGATTAATTAAAAATAATTTAAAAAATGTTTTTTTTTTTAAAAAATCATCAAATTCATTTGATCAATTCGAAGATACAATAATTAAACTCTATGAAATAGTTGATAAAAAAATAATATTAAAAATATATTCTGAATTATCAGAATTAGAGAAAAATGATGAAATATTTCTTTCAAAAAAATTTTGTAATTATAAAGGAATTTTTAATGGAAAAAATGGAATATGTTATTGTTTTATTGGATTATTTGGTAATCATTGTAATATTTTAGGAATAGAAATCTGGGGAAAATTATTTTGGTTTTTATTTCAGTTTATTTTTGCATCTTTATTTTTAATATTTTCATCATTAATGATATATAAATTAATAATAACATTAATAAATTATTCATCATTTCTAACAAAAATATTTTCTTTATTATTAACACCAAAAAATTTAGTAAATTTAAATTTAATGGTAATGTCAGTATCAAGATTTATTTATATGTGTTATGATCCTTATTGTCAACATAAAAGAGCAAATTATCAATTTGATAGAATAATGAATGACTTATCAATTTCTTCAATTAGTTCAATTTATTTATTATTATTTATTGTTTTTATTGGTTTAAATGCAAATTTACAAAGAGGAACAAGAATGATTAGTAAAAGATGTTATGTTTGTGCTTATAAGACTTTAAAATTTATTGTTATTGTTATTTTATTTTTTATTTATCCTATTCAAATTTTTATGAGTTATTGTAGTAGTAAAATTGAAATTAGAACTCCTTTTTTAACTTATTTTTATATTATTTTCTGTGGTCTTTTTACTCTTTTATATTGTATTACTTTTTATATTCTTATTTATTTAAAAAAACAATTATTTAAATTTTATGAAATGAAAAAAAATTTTAAACAACAAGAAATTAAAGTTGATATTTTAGAAGATGACAATTTAAATTCAAATAATACTATGAATTATAGTATAATTAATTATGAAGATGAATCTCAATCTCATTTTTTAAATTCAAATGAATTTGTAGATATAAAAAAGAAAAATATAATTGAAAAAAAAAATAAAAAACAAATGATTGATTTTTTAAAAAATGTAATTAAAGCAAAAAATATTGATAGTATATCATATATTTTAGGTAAAAAAGATGCAGAAATAAAATATGAAAATGAATTTGAAAAAAATGATGATGAAGTTTATTTTGAAAATGAAATGAAGATTTTAGATCAATTTTCTCCTGAAAATTATTTTTTAGAACAAAATTATTCTATTAAATATACTTTTGTTGAACAAGAATCAAAAATTTTTGGAGAAAAAAAAAAATCTTTAGTAAAGAAAAAAAAGAAAAAATTAAAAAATGCAATTGTAAATTTAAATACTTTTGAAAATTCAAAAAAATTAAATGATGATTTTATAATGAATGAAAGTGATAGAGAATTAGTAAATAATATTTTTCATTATTCATTTATGTATATGTTAGTTACTTTTTTTTATTTTTTATATCTTTTATTTACTAGAATTAAAATTTTTTTAAGATTTAATTGGGCAATGATTCTTTTATATTTTATTGCTCATTTATTTGATTGTATATATATGATTGTTATTTATTTTGTATTTTTTAAAAATACTTCTTCTCAAGAATATGAAAATTTAAAATATATTGGAGAATTAGAAAATTTAACTAAAGGAAAATTCCTTAATGGAAATGTTAAAATGGTTTATGATGATTTGGCTAATTCTTGTATTGGTAAAAGATTTAAAGGATTTATTAATTTTGAAAATTAATTATTTTTATTCCATATGATTTATTGAATTTATTTTGTATATAAAATATTTTTTAAATTGATTAAATAAATATTTAAAATTTTTTCATAAATTATTAGTAAATAAATTATTAAATAAAACAATTATTAGATAAAAAAATTATTGGATAAAAATTATTGGATAAAAATATTATATTTAATTAAATTTTAAATAACAGAAATATAAAAAACTATAAAAAAAGATAATTATTTTAATAAAACAAAAAAAAATAACACACAATTTATAAATCTTATTTTAATATTTTTTCCATAATAATAATAAATTCATTTAATTCAACAGTTCCATTTTTATCAATATCACATTTTTCAATAATTTTTTCAAATTCTTTTAAATTATTTTGATTTCCATTAAAACCAAAAACTTTACAAATATCTTGAAGTGAAATACTTCCACTTTTATCAATATCAAAATGTTCAAAAGCATCTTTCATCATTTTTTCAGATAAAAATTCTTTTTTATTAATTGCAGCTCTAATAAATTCATCATATTCAATTTTACCATTATTATTAGAATCAATTCTATTAAAACAATTAATTAAAAAATCTTCTTCAATATTTTCTCCTTTTTCTTCATATAAAATTTTTAAACCATGAACAAATTCATTTAAATCAATTATTCCATTATTATCTTTATCTATCTTAATATATAATGATGAAGCTTTTTTTACATTTTCACAATTTGGATTAGTATTAACTAAATAAATAAGAGAAGTTTGTTGTAATAAATTATCTGGATAATAATTTTTAATATTATCTAATAAATTATTCATTTCATCTGAAGTTAATTCTATTAATTTTTCTTTAGTTTTATTATTAATAAACCATTGATGATTTAATGCTTCTTTTGCATCTATTCTTTCTTCTGGTTTTTTTTTTAATAATTGAACAAGTAAATTTTTCAATTCTCCAGAATAATTTCTTAAATATTTTGATTTTAAATCAATTTCATCATCTTTAATAGAAGAAAAAATTTCTTCAAGTGAAAAACCAGTAAAAGGTTTTTTTTTAGTCATAATAAAATATAATATAATACCAATAGACCAAATATCACATTTATTATTATATTTTTTATCAATAACTTCAGGTGCCATATAATAAGGACTTCCAATTAATTCATCTTCATATTCTTTTTCTCTAAATTTAGAAGTTCCAAAATCAATAATTTTAATATAAGGATAACCACTTTTAGTATTATTATCTAACATAATATTTTCTGGTTTTAAATCTCTATGAATAATATTTCTTTGATGACAATAATTTATTGCACTTAAAATTTGAAATATAATTACTGAAGCTTGACTTTCTGACATTAAAATATTAGTTTTATTAATTTTATCTGCTAAATTACCACTTTGACAATATTCAGTTACTATATAAAAATTATAATTTCCTTCATAAAATTCAAATATATTTATTATATTTTGATGATCTAAAGTTCTTAACATTTCTATTTCTTGTATTATTTCATTATTTAATTTTTTATTATTTTTCTTCTTTTTTTTCATAACTTTAATTGCTGCTTTTTCACCAGTTCTTTTTTTTAATGAAAGAAACACTACTCCATATGTTCCACCTCCTATTTTTTTCCCTATTTCATATGTATCTCTTATATCACCTTCTCCTTTTCCAATTATCACAGTTTTATCTACTTTTATATTTTCTTCTATATTTGAAAAGAATTTATTTGATTTTAATGATTTTCCTGATTCACTACTTGAATATTGGGGTGTAGATATATTTGATAAAGGAGTTATTATTTTTGATGATCCTATTGGATTTATATTATCTTTTGTTTCTTGAAATTGTTTTTTTTCACAATCACATAATACTACACCCATAATTTAATATTTTAATTAATATTTTCTTTTCATAAAAATAATAAAGTAAATTATTATTAAGTTTAATTTTTTTTTATTTATATCATATATTTTTTTTTATATACATGTAATTATACTGAAATAAGGGATTATTAATATACTTAATGGAGTAAATATTATACTTAGGAATAAATATATTATTATTTTGATTATGAAAATAAAGGAAAATTTTTTGAATTGAATAATTTTTTTCAATTTTACAATAAAATAAGTTGAAATTATAAAATATGCACCAATTAACATTAAAATATTTAATAAAAAAATTGGAAAAAAATTCATTTTTTGATTTTCATTATCTTTTTTTCTTCTATAATAAATTTTACATCTATTTATATTTTCTTTTTCTAAATGATTTGTATCAAAATTTTTAAAACAATATTTACAAAATTTATGAAAACAATTTAAACATTTAATAAAAGATTTATTACTTTTTCCATATAATTCCATTTCTTTACAATTAGGACAAATTTGGTTCTTATTTTTTATATATTGATAAAAAGTTTCATTTGAATTTATATCAAAAACATTTTTTAAACTATAATTTATAATATTTTGAAATTTATTTGTGACAAAAATATTTCTTAAATTAGAATTATAATCAACTATTTTATTTAATATTAAATTATCAGAATTTGAATTTGAATTTTGTTTAATTTCACTATTATTTAAATTTAATAGTTCATTCTTTTTTTTTAAAAGAATTTGATAATGGATTTTTGATACTAAATTTTCGATAATTGAATCAGAAATCATATAATTACAATTTTTTATTCCACATTTAAAATTATTAAATTGACCTTGTTCAATCTTTTCTTCATAAAATAATTTCCCACAATTTCTACAAAAAAAATGGTTGCATTTAATTTGTTTAGATATAAAATCATATAAAAAATAATTTTCACAAATAAAACATTGAAAATAATTATTGTCATTTAAAATTTCCAATTCTTGATTATTTAAAGTTTTATTATCATGATTTAAAGGATTTTTAATATCTATAATTTCTTTTTTTGCTGAAAAAGAATTTATTAAAACTCTAAATGTTAATTGATTATTGTTTATGTCTTTTTTAGTTGAATTTGAATTAATTGTATTGTCTCTATTATTTTTTAAAGAATTTAATATTTTTATTTCTTTTTTTTTAAAACTTGTATCACTATAATTTAATGAATTATCTTTTATGTCTAAATTTTTTTGTTTCTTATTTTTTTCTATAAATATTCTCCCACTATTTTCAAAATCACTTAATTCTTTCATTTATTAAGAGCAAAATAATTTAAATTTTTAAAACTTATTTTTTTAAATAATATTATTAAAAATTTGATTTTAATTTTAATTAAAATAAAAAAATATAAAATAAATTATAAAACAATACAAAAATGATAAGCACGTTAAAAATTTCATCAATTGATGAAATATCAAAAATTATAGAAAGAAATTCAACCAAAATAATAAATCTTAGACAAGAATTATCATCAAAATATTCATATGAAAATGGTTTTTTAAAAATAACAAACCAGTTTTTAAATGATTTATCATTTGATTTTAAAACAATTATTCAAGCATTAGATCGTTTTAAAATATCAAATATAAACCTTTCAAATAATCTTCAAAAAACATTAATAAAAAATAATAATTTAAATTTAATAATACAAAATTTAAAACATCAAATTTATTCACTTGAAACAAATTTATTAAATTCTAATCATCAAATTCAAGATTTAACTTTATTAAATAATAATCATGAAAATTATATTGAAGAATTAGTAACTAAATTAAATCTTTCAAAAGAAAAACCTTATTTAAAACCTATTTGTTGTTTGTGTGATTGTATTTTTTGTCAAAATAATTATAATAATTATAATAGTAAATTTTGTCCAGTTGATAATTCATATGAAAATGAAATGAATAGTACTTGTAAAAGTACTTTGATTAATGATGTAAATAAAAAAAATAATAATAATTATTTAAGTTTAAATAATCCATTTTCAGAAAATAATACTTTTTTAAATTCAAACAACCAACCAAATATTTATAATAATTCAAATTATGATAGTATTAATTTTCAAAATTCTTCAGTTAAAATATCACCTCTTCAATTTTCTAGTAATTTTAATTCAAATATTATAAGTAATAATGATAGAAATACTTTAGAATTAAATAATAAACTTAATATACCTAAAAACAATAAAACGATTAATAATAATAGCTTAAATAAAATAAATAAAAATTATAATAATAATAATGATAATAATAAAAAAAATTTAGCTAATAATATTATTTCATCATTTCCTTCAAAAATTAATATAAAAAAAAATCTTTATCAACAAACAAAAGAAATAATTAAAAGTAAGAGTCAACCAAATTTAAAAGAGATAAGGAATGAAAGTAATAAACAAATAATAAAAGAAATTGAAAATTCTGAAGAAAATAAAAAGAAAGCCAGTTTAGAAAATATGAAAGAAAAAATAAACAGAATAGAAAAAATAGTACAAAATGCATTAAAAGATGAAAAAATAATAAAATATCTTAGTATAAAATTGGGAGAAGATTTCACAGAAAAATTAACACAAGGGGATGTTACAGAAGAATATTTAACTCAAATAGAAAATGCAATAGAAGATTTTAATGAACAAGAAAACACAAAAAAATTAAAAAATAAAAATAATAAAAGTACTAATAATATTTTACCAAAAAAAAAATTTAAAAATTCAAAAGAAAATTATGAATATAATAAAATAAAATTGAAAAGACAAATAACAGATTTAAAATATCATTATAAAGAATATCCAAAATCATGGAATTCTATAAATGATTTTTTTATAAATAATAATTCTTCAAATGAAAAAATAGGAAAAAATAAAATGAAAATACCAAATTATCCAAAATAAATTTATAAATTATAATTTAATAATTTTTTTTTATGTTATGAAATACATTTTTTTTATTTATATTTTTTTCATTTATAATTATTATATTTATAAGGAAATGTTATATCATTTTCTCTACTTAATTCTCTACTTTCATGTTCAGATTCTTTTGATAGAAAATTTTCATATGAAAAATTAAACATTACTTTTAAATTATCATCAATTGTATTTTTAATTTGTTTTATCATATCTTCATTTTTAACAGAATTATTATATTTAATTGACTCATATAAATTTTTAATAATTGTACTTTGAATTGGTTTATTACTAAAAGGTCTTTTTGAATTTGAAAATATTTTTTTTTTATTTCTATATGATTTTATTCTTGAACTTGAATTACTATTTGTTTGGGTTATTGTTTTATTAATTACTTTTTTATTTTCATATGTTTTAAATATTTTTGTTATATTTATACTATTTGATATATCATTATTATTTGATGTTATATTTTTTTTTTTTGGAATTACTAAATTTCCTATTTTAGAAAATAATTTTTTATTTAAAATTGATTTATTATTATTTTGAGTTGGTTTTAAATTTGTAATTTTTTGTTTATGATTATTATTATTTAATGAAGTATTATTATTAAATTTTTTTTTTTTATTTTTTGAAAAAGTATAATTATGAAAATATTTAGAATTATGAAAATTCATTTTACCTAAATTATCACTTCTATTTGTATAAGTAATATTTTTAAAGAAAGTATTACTATGATGACTTGAATATTCTCTTGAAGTAGATCTTGAATCATTTTTGGATTTACTATTAGATTGAGTTTGATTTAAATAATTTTTATTTTTATTATTTTTACATTTTTTACAGTAAGGATTTTTTATTATTGAATATAAAGAATGAAGATCTCTTGTTGTCATTGGTTTTAACGAAAATTTTTTATGTTTCACAAAAGGATTTATTACTTTTTTTTCTGTTTTTTTATTATTATCTAAAACTGTTGTTTTATTTGATGAAATAATATTTGAAAAATCATATGATAATTTAAGTTTTTTATTATTTACTTTTTTATTTAAATTTTTATATTTATCTTTTTTATTCAATGAAGATGAATTACCTGTAAATAAAATATTACTTTCTATTATTTTTTTATCTATTTTTAAATATGGATTTCTATTAGAAAGTGATTTTAATATCATTGAAATTGAATCATTTTTATTTTCATTAATATTAATTTCATTTGATTGAATTAAATTAATTATTTCTTTCTTTAAAAAAATTTTAGTATTTTCATATTGTAAATTTGACATTTTTTGTTTTAAATATCTTAAAAGTTTCTGAAGAATATATTCATAATTAGAATTTTTAGAAATATAATCATTTTGATTTTCTATATTTCTTTTAATCACATTTTTTCCTTTTGAATAAGTAAAAGTTAAAATAGGTGAACAATTATTTATTCTCATTGAAGAGTTATTTTTTTTCTTTGAATCTTTTGATAAATTCCTTTTCACATTATTATTAATAGGATATTGAACAGATTTTATTTTTTCATTTTTCCTCATAAACTATTAATATTTTCTTATTATTAAAAATATTTTTATTAAAATTAAAAATTATAATAATTAAAAAAACCAAAATAAAAAAAAATTATTTTAAATATCAAAACCTTTTTCTCTAATTTTTTCTTCAACTTCATTAATTTTATTTTGTAAATTTTGATTATAATCTAAAGTAGATTTTAATTTATTTTCTAAAACAGAAATAGCATCATTTAATTCTTTAATAACATTATCTTTATCTTTAATTTTTTTTTTAATATTTTCAACAACATTATTAAAATTATTATTATTATTTTTTTCAACTTGTTCTCTAATATTTTCATTACCAAAAATTTTTTGAATAACAGTATAAACTTTTTTTAATAATAATTCAATAGCATTTGGTTTACAATTAACAACATCTTCAATTTCATTTTTTGATAATCTTAAACCTAATTTTTTTAAAACTTTATTATTTAAAGTATCCCAATTATTTAATTTTTGTTTTTTAGAAGAACATTCAGGATAATTATGTAAATCAACTAATTTAGGTGCATATTTTTTTATCATTTCTGCAAGTAATAATCCATCACTAAAATCTCTTGCTATATTTTTTTTTGCTTTTGTTAATTGAAAACTATCTACCCATTCATATATTGGCATTATATCATATGGATCTTGTGGAAAATCATTTTGTAAATCATTATTATTTAATGGAGTATCATTTTCTTCAAAATTTAAATTTTGATTATTTTCTATTTCATTTTCTTCCATTTTTATTTATTAGTTTTTAATTTTTTTTTTTGGTTTTATTTTTTAATTTTAAATTATTTTAAATATTAAAAAATGTTAAAAATGATTTATTTTTCTAAAACAAATTCACCAGTTCATAATTTAAAAAAGTTTTATTCTCCTAAAATTGAAAAACAAAATATAAAAAAGGTAAATTCTAAATTAATAAATACTATTTCAATTCCAGATAAAAAAATATCAAAAAATAATAAATATAATAAATTTGATAAAAATAATAAATCACCTAATCAAAGAAATTCTTTTTCTTTATTAAAAACTTTTGATAATAGAATATTTAAAACATCATTAAATATACCATTTAATCCTAATAAATTAATAAAAATTACAAAAAAGAAAAGAACAAATAATATAACATTATCTCTTTCAAATGATTTAATTTATAATAGAAATTTAAGTAATAAATCATTAACTTATGGAAATAATAAAAATTCAAAAGATGATAAAATAGAAATTTTAAAATTAAATAATGATTTAATAGAATATCAATTAAAAAATAGTAGATTAATAAATGAAATTGCAATATTAAATGAGAAAATTCAATCACAAAATGAAATAATAAATATAAAAGAAAATGAAAATAAATTATATAAAGAAAAATATTCTTCTTTTATTGAAGATTTAAAATCAGATAATATAAAATTAAAACAAAATAATATTGATATTAAAAAATGTAATGATAGATTTTCATATGCATTTAAAAATTTATTAAATACTTTTATTGATTTAATTGAATTTATTATAGGAAATTTTTCTTCAAGAAGTAGAAGTATAAGAAGTAGTAAATCTTGTAATAAAAATATAAATAATAGTAAATATGAAAGTTCTATTGATATATATGATAGTTTTATTACAGATGAAGAAAAAAAAAATCAATTATTAATTCAAATTAAAAATATAATTTTAATTAAAGTAAAATATTTTCAAAGTATTTTTATTAATCAATCTTTTGAAAGAGAAATTGAAAAAATTCAAAATTTAAATAATTTAAATTTATCAAGTAATATTAAATCATTATGTAATATGAGTAATATATTTAAAACAAATAATAATGAAATTTCAAATTCAGTATTTAATGAAATAGATTTATTAACAAGTCAAAATATTAATATTTTAAATTCAACTAAAAAAATTAAAAATAATCAAAATATTAAAAATAAAAATATTATAAGTGATAGTTTATTAAATGCAATTAAAAGTTCACCTATAAATACAAATAATAATTCTTTTGCATCATTTATTGATTTTGATTCAAATGAATCTAAAAATATAAAAAAAAGTAAAAGTGTTAATACTTCAATTATAAAAAATATAAATATTAATATTACATCAAATGATATAAGTGTTAATAAAAATAATTATATAAATATTTTAGATTGTTCATTTGGTGATTTAATAACAAATAAAAACGATAAAATAACAAAAAAATTATCTTTACCAATTAATAAATTAAAAGAGTTAAATTTTGAATAAGTTAAATTTTGCTTCTTAATTTTATAAAATAATTAATTTATTTAATTAATATAAAATATAATATTTTCAATTTTGTTTAATTATTTTAAATATATTTTTATAAGTTATTAAAATTTTTAAAATAATAATTTAAATTTCAAAAACAAAAAAAAAATAAAAAATTCTTGAATATATTATTTTTCAAATTTATTTTAAAAATGTCCATTTTTACATGTGACATATGTAAAGAAGAATACAATGATAAAAATAAAAAACCTTTGTCACTTCCATGTGGAAATATATATTGTGAGGAATGTATAAAAAAATTATATAATTATCAATCAAAATCTTTTTTATGTCCAAATCATAAAATATATCATCAATTTAAATTAAGTAATATTCCAATTTGTGCTCAAGTATATGAACATTTAAAAGAACATAAACAAAATTTTAATTTCAATAATAATAATTTAAATGATAGTAATAATAATAGAAATGATAATTTAATTTGTTGTTCTAGACATTCAAATCAAAAAGTTAATTTTTTTTGTAAGAATGAAAATTTATTTCTTTGTTCTATTTGTATTAAAGAACATACTGAACATAATTTTATTTCTATTAATATTGATAAAAATAAATTTAAAGATGAAATAAGTGAATTAAAGGAAAAAATTGAAGAGGAAAAAGAAAAGTTTTTTCATGCTAAATTTGATCATGAAAATTATACTAATAAAATGAATAATCATATTGAAGAACAAATTAAAAAAATAAGAGAATATTTTTCTTCAATTATAGAGTTATTTGAAATTAAAAAACAAGATTTTATTAATAAATTTAGGAATATACAAGAAAAATTTCAATGTAATATAGAAATTTTTAAAAATAATATAAATCAAATAAGTGATTTATTAATTGAATTAACTAAAAAAATAATATATTCAAAAAATGAATTATATCCTAAAGGTGAATATGAAAAATTTTATCAAGAAAAATTAGCAATTGATTCATTATTATTAAAGATTAAAATTTCAGAAAAAAATGAAAATTTTGGTTTTATATATAGTCAACTTGAAAGTATTCCTTATTATAATATACCAAAAGAAGCATATAATATAATAAAAAAAGAAGAAAATATATTTTTTGGAAAAATAACAGAAAGTTCTTTATTTAATTCAAAAAATAATTCAAAGAATAATTCAATTAATAATTTAAAGAATAATACAATAAATGATTTAATTATATCTGAACAAATCGCCAAAAATAAATATTTAAATATGAGTCCAGTTGATGAAAAAATTACAGGTGAAGATGAAAAAACTATAAATAATTCAATGAGTAATATTAATATTACAAATTCTAAAAATAATCTTGATTACACAACACCTTCTTATTTTAAAGATTCTTTAGAAAGTACTTTTTATAAAAAAAGGGAAAATTTAAATGTTTTTAATCAAAATTTAATGTCTGATATTAATTCATTTACTAAAAATAAAAATAATAATATTAAGAAAAAAGAAAAAAAAAATTTAAAAAGTGATATAAGTTATTATTCTCCTGAAAAACATATTAAAGATACACTTATTTCATATTCTTTATCTACAAATAATATAACAGGAACATTTAAAAATGATATAACAACTGAAAAAAAGGAAAAAATATATAAACCACAATTAATAAAAAATCCTTTATTAAAAGATTTAAATTTAAAATTAAGATCAAAAAAAGAAAAAGAAAAAGAGAAAATAAGTACTTCAATAAGAAAATATTCACTTAATACAAATTTAAGTATTAATAATATAAATACAAAACCATTAAACAAAAATATAACAACAACAATTAATACAACTGATATTAGTAATACAAATAGTACAAATATTAAATTTAATACAAATAGAAATGTTAGTAGAAGTTCAAGAAATAAAAGATTTCCAAGTAATAGTCCAAAGGCAAATTCAATGTCAAATAATCCAAATGAGAATAAAAAAAATTATAAATTTAGACATTTTAATCCTGTTTTAAATTTAAATAGTTCAAATAATAGTAATTTAAAAACAAAAGAAATTAAAAGAATTTCTTCTCAGATTTTTAAAAATAGACATAAATTTAAAATTAAAAGTAATAATAGATATAAAAGTCCTCAAGATTATTTAAATAATTCTTCTATATTTTGTATTAGAAGACATAGTTTTAATAAAGATGGTGATAAAACAATTGGTTAAAATTTTTTATATTTTTTACATAAATAAATTAATTATAAAAATATATAAATATAAATTTTTAAAATTTAAAATATTATTTAATATTTTTTATTTTATTTATCAAATCAATATTAATCATCATAAATAAAACATAAAAAAAATTTAATTTTTAAAAATCCATTAAATTCACTTAATTAATAAAAAAATAATAAATAATCAAAAAAAAAAAAAAAAAACAAAAAAAATAGAAATTTAAATAATAAAAAACTAAATAATTTTTTTTCCATATTAAACCTAAATAAAAAATTTACTGTAATCCACATTTATCTTTTTTACTTTCTTCCTGTTCCTTCATTTTTTCTTCTTCTTTTTTTAATTCTTCCTTAATTTCCTGATCACTTCTAACAATAACTTTCTCAAGAAAAGGTCTAGTAACAATTTTAACATTATCCATCATATCTAAACATTTATTTTGATTAGGAGGTTTAGGAGGAGCTTTACCAGCTAATTTATTATAAAGAACATTTCTATAATATTCTAATAATTGACTACTAAATAATAAATATTTTTCATCTTTATTAAATTCAACTTTATATAAATTTAATAAACCTTTCAATCTTTTATTCCCAGATAATTTCATTAAATTAATTTCAAACTCATTTAAATTATCTAAAAGTAAAAATTTTAAATTTGAAATTGTTGGACCAAAATAACGATGTTCACCTGCGCATTGGGCACATAAATATATTCCATTGTATACACATACCCAATTCGCTGGGAATGTTTCACAGTCAAAACATTTAAAATTTTCTTCCTCGTTTGCTTCTTCTGTTAATTCTTTACATATTATTTTGTCAAATGGAGGATCTGAACGAGCACGAATTTCTAATTTTGGCTTTTCTATTTCTTCTTTTTCTTTTTTTTCTTCTTTTTCTTCTTTTTCTTCTTTTGTTAATTCTGTTTTTTGGGATGAGAGATTTGAAGTTTTTTCAGTTTTTTCTTCTTTTGATTCTTCTTCTTTTTTTTCTTCGGTTTTTAATTCTTCTTCTTCTTTTTTTTCTTCGGTTTTTAATTCTTCTTCTTCTTTTTTTTCTTCGGTTTTTAATTCAGTTTCTTCTTTTTTTTCTTCGTTTTTTAATTCTGTTTCTTCTTTTTTTTCTTCTGGATTTTTTATTTCTTGTTCTTCTTTTTTTTCTTCTTCTACTTTAGTTTCTGTATTATTTTCTTTTTCTTCCATGTATTTATTTTAATAAAAAAAAATAAAATAAAATAAAAAAATAAAAAATAAAATAATAACATTTAAAAATAATTATAATAACAAAAATAAAAAAAAAATTAAATTAATTAAACATTTTTTTATTTTTATTAGGATTATAATAAAAACAAACTAAATATTTCCCAGCAACATTAAAACCACTTAATCTATCAACAGCTTTTTTGGCATCGAAAATATCATCATAAACAACAAAACAAGTTCCTTTATTTTTATTAGTAATTCCTCTTCTTATTTGTCTGACTGGACCAAATTTCCAAAAAATATCATATAATTCTTCAGGAGTAATTTTATATGGAATATTCTTTACGAAAATAAATCTTGTGACTTGAGGTGGTAATTTTATTATTTTTTGTTTCATTATATTTTCTGTTTGATTTTGCATTTTTATTTTATTATTTAAAATATAAAAATAAGAAATATTATTTAAATTTCATTTAAATAAATTTATTTTTTTTTATTTTATTTTTAATTAATTCAAAATCTAAATTAAAATAAATTTTTAATCATTCACATAAATAAACTTTTCAAATAATATGGTAATAGGTGGAAAAAAAATAAATGAAGATTTAGGAATTCCTTTAATTGATAAAGAAGATCCAATGAATTTATTACAATCTGAATATGAAAATTTTATGTTTTCTGCAAATGAATTTGAAACAAATTATTTACAATTATCTTATGATAAAATTAAAGAATCATTATCAAATTTAACTGATACTGTAAATAAAATAAACAAGATAATGTCAATCATTTTAGAAAAAGAAAAAAATGATGATGACTTTCAAAAAATTAAATTAATATCTTTTAATGTTTCTGATAAATGTGAAGAAATATTTAAAAAAATAGATAAAATTGAAAAAAAAAATTCTTCAGATAATAAATTGGAGAATTTAAATATAATTGAAGAAGCTGGAAATTTAAAACAAATGAGTAAAAAAATTAATCAAGAAGTTAGTATTAAAATTTTAAAAGCAACAAATCAATTATTTAATTTTGAAAGATATAATGAAGAAAAAGAAGAAAGAAGAACTTTAGAAAGACAAAAAAGAGAAGATGAAATTAAAGAAATGAAAAATGTAGAAAGTTCAATCACTGAATCTTGCTTTGTTGGTATTATTGTTTTATTTTGTGTTTTTATTTTTATTTATTATGGTTTTGGACTAGAATAAAAAAATAATAAAAACTATATAATAAAGACTTTAAAATCAAATTTATCTCTATTTTAATTAATATATATAAAAAAATAGATAATAATTTAATGAAATATTTAAAAAAATAGAATATTATATTAAAAAAAAACCATTTTTTTTACATAAATAAAAAAAAATTATAAAAAAAACCTTGATAATAAAGTTAAAAAAATAAATTTTAAAAACTCAAAATAAAAAAAAATTAAAAAAATCAAAAAAATAAAAAAATTAAAAAATTAAAAAAATAACTTAAAAAAAAAAAAAAATATGAACACTCCAACATTAGTTCGTCAGAAAGCAGCACATGAGAAAATATGTGAATTTAAAACAAGTGGTAACTTATATTTTCCTCGAGAAGACCCAAATGGTACAACATACGTAATAAGTTCAACAGGAGAATTATTTCAATTTAACGAAAGTACAAGTCAACAAGTATTATCATTAAGTGGTCAACCAAATGGATTATGTTTTGATAACAATGGTTATGTTTATGTAACAGATTTAGGTAGTAATTGTATATTTTTTAAACAATTATCATCAATTGAACAAAATCCAGTAATTGAACAAGTAATAGCAAAAGAATATGATGGAAATAATTTTAAAGGACCAACATCATTAACTTATAATAAAGAAGAAAATTTAATTTATTTTTCTGATTCAGGTCTTTTTGAAAATGCATCTTTATCTCCTTTTGATTGTAAAATTTATTCAATTGATTTAGAAACAAGAGTTTTAAGATTAATTTTAAATAATTTAAGTTTTGTAAGTGATATTTGTTATGATAGTAATTATCAATGTTTATATGTTGCTGAAACATTTATGAATAGAATTATTAGATTAAAACAAAATGATAATGGAATTTTTATTAGTAGTGTTTTTTATCAATTTTCAGGAAGAGTTGGACCAAGTGCTTTAACAATTGAAGAAAATGGAAATTTATTTGTTGCGAGATATGAATATTCTACTGCTAATTTAGATATGGATAATGAAGCTGATGGAATTATTTCTGTTATTAATAAAGATGGTATTCTCATTGGAGAATTAAATTTACCTAAATTACCTGAAATTACTGGGTTGTATATTCCTCCTAAAAAAAGAGAAAATTTATATGTTACTGTTATGAATTCTACTGCAGTTTTTAAAATTAAAATTTCGAGTTTTTCTAGTGATATGGATAAGTATGAAGAAGCACTTAATACTATTGATAAATAAATTTTTTTTTAAATTTTTTTAAAATTTTTGTTTTTTTTTTAATTTTTTTTAAATAAGTATTTTTTTTTTATATATATATAAATTTTTGATATTATAGAAATTCTACTTTAATTTTCATAAATGAAATTATTAATAATTTAGAATTTATTTTTATATAATTAATACTTAAGTGTTTTTTATATAATATATTTTATTAAACCAATATACAACAATTTATTTTTATAATTCTATATATTTATTCAAAATCTTTCTTTTTATCAACTTTTCCGAAAATTCCTGAAAAACCTAAAACATCCATTTTTTTAGAAGCAATTTTTTATCATATTTTTTCCCTAATTTCAAACCAGAATATTTAACTAATGTATTTCCATTTTCAAAAGTCATTACTCTCTTAAAATTACCATATTTATCATTTATTTTTTTTAAAGAATAAATAACTTGATTATTCTCACTATCAGTTTCTTCAAAAAAAGATTTTTGTCTATGATTCAAAAATTCCTTTCTATTTAATTTATTATTATTTTCAAATATAGTACTAACTTTTCTAGAAATTCCTTGCATATTAATTGATGAATCATCTAATTCAAATGAAGAAATATTATTATCTGAAAATTTTAAAGATGATTTTTTTGAATAGTCTTTTTTTTGTAAAGTTTCTTTTTTAAATAAAGTATTTTTTTTTAAATTTTTATTTCCATTTTCTTTTTTCTCTTTTGCAATTAAATATTCTTCTGAATTATCTGTTACAAAATTTGATGATGGATAAATAGAATTTAAATCTTTTATTGAAAGTAAAACTGATTTTTTATTTGAATTTGTATTATTTATATTTGTATTATTGTCAAATTTTACTAAACAATTTGGTCCTTTTTTTACTAAATCTTTAAATAAATCAAATAAAATAAATTCTTCTTCTATTTCAAAATATTTTGAAATATTATTTAATTCTTTTTTATTATCACTTTTTTTTTCTAAATTATTATTCTTATTTTCATTTAAAATTAATTTAAAAAATAAATTCTCTAATTTTAAATTAATTTGAATAAAAACTTTTTCAACTGATTTTTCTTTTAAAATTGATGAAGGAACTGAATTTATTGTATTTAAAATTTCTTTATTAAAATATTTTGCAACCCTATTTTTTACCATATAATAATAAATATCATTTTGTTTAGTTGAAGCAATAAAAAATTCAAAAAAAAATTTTTGTATATCAAAAATTGTTTCTGGTTCATAATACTTTAAAGTATCATCTCCTTTAATATTATTATTAGAAATTACTGAAATAAACTCATAATAATAATTTAACATTTTCATATTTTTTTTATTTATATAAAATTTATTTTTTAAATTACTATTTTTGTTTGTATTAAGTGAATGTTGTTCAATTTGTCTTGATAATTTTTTTTGTGAATAAATATGAATAATTGCAATTCCTGTTAAAATTGGTAAATATTTAATATAAAAACTTATTCTTGGATATGTTGAAGTACATTCAAATTTTCCAAAATTTTCTGTTAATATATCAATATATTCAAATTGTGAATGTGAATTTAAATTATTTTTATATTCATTTTCTAATTTTTTTGCTATGAATAAACATTGTTTAAATATCTTTCCTTGTTTATAATATTTGATATTTTTAATTTTATTATTGTTTATTTTTTGAAAGTCAAAAATTATTTCTTGTCTTTCTAAATCTATAAAATACACATTTTTTAATTTTATATTAAATAAAATTAATTCCTCTTTATGAATAATTAAATCAAATATTTTATTAAAATGAAGAACTAAGTATTTTAAAAAATATTTTTCATATATTTTAATTTCTAAATAATCATTAAAAGAGAAAGTTTTCCAATTTTTTGTATTTTCATTAGTTTTTTCTTCACTAGAATCATTATTATAAGAACATACCAATTTTTTTTCATTTTCATTTATATTTACATAATTTTGATTTTCAAAATCATCTATATTTTTATAAGTCTTTAATTTATAATTTAAATTATTACTATCATCAATTATAGTATATAACATTGAAATTTTTTCATTTATATCAAATTTAAAATTAATTAAAGATATATATATAAATTTTAAACATAAATGACAATAATAATTATTAATATTATCGTTAAATTTTCCTACAAGAATTTGACTATTTTGAAATAAAAATATTATTTTATAATCTTTTAAATAAATTGTATAAGTTATGAAATTCTTTTTTACTTCATTTATTTTTTTTAAATTAAATATAGTTCTTTGAATTATTGATAATTCAATATTTTTTTGTTCTTTATTTAACATTTCTATATTGTTATTAAAATCATAATTCAATATTAATAAGCCATTATTATTAAATAAAAAAAATTCCATTATTTCATAATGTTTATTGTTTATTAATGTTAATTTTTCTGATGATGATGAGTTAAGACCATATTCATTTGAACAAAATTTATTTGTATATTTATATAATGTATAACAAAAATTAATAATATAATTATGTTCCATTTCCTTTTATTTATTAAATTTATTATTTCTACATAATACAAATTATGTTTTAATATAAATTGTAATATTGAAAAATTATCAAAAACTTTAAAAATTTCAATCATTTATTATTTATATGTTCAATATTTAATAATTACTTTAAAGTAATATAATTGTTATTTTTTATAATTTTTTAAATGAAAATCAATATTAAGAAAATATATAAAAATATATTCTTTATCCAAAATATGATTTTAAAGTATTAAAGAATTTAACTATAATATAAATAAAAAATTAATTATTTTTAAAAAATCTATTATTTATAACCAAATTAGAATAAAACATTTAGTGATTAAATATAAAATTTTCAAAATAAAAAACTTATAATTATGTCATTATATCATAGAAAGACTATTAAAGCAAATTCAATAAATTCAACAACAATACCATTTATTTTAAACTCAAAAGACAAATGTTTATATAGAAAAGAAATTTTAAGTTCTCTTCATAAACTTCCTCTTAAATTAAATAAGGAGGGAATTTTAAAAAATGATTCAATGAAAAATAATATTTTAAATAATGAAAAAAGTGAAAAGTCTAATTTAAATAATCCGAAAATAAATACAATTCCTTTATCTACTCAAATTAGAAAAAGAAAACAAATGATGATAGATGAAAAGAAAAGTAAATCTGTTGATAAAAATAAAATTGAAAGTATTATTCTAATACTTGAAGATTTATTTAATAAAATAAATGTTTTATATTTTAATTCACAAAATATATTTAATCAATGTAAAGAATATATTGATTATTTTTATGAAAATGCAATTTTTATTGAAGAAAAAACTGAAGCAGAAGAATTTTTTCCATTAATAAAAAATTCAATGAATATACTATTTCTTTCTATTATTTTATTATTAATTATTTCAAAAGATGAACAATTAGATTTATTTAAATATGATATTAAAAAAATTTTAGATAATTTTAAATTATTAAGCCAAATAATTTTTGACAAATGCAGAAAGAAAAATAATATAAATTTAAAAGAAAAATCAAGTTTGATGACAAATTATTTTAAAAATATAAATAATTCAATTATATTTATTAATTTAAAATATGAACAAATTAATTCAAATTTATCAAATGACTTTTCATTGTTAATTAAGAAAATAAATAGAATTGGTTTTAATGAAATATATAATTTTTATATAGAAAATATATTAAATCCTATCCCAAAAACTGAAAAAAAAAGAAAAAAATTAATTAAAGAATTTTCTAATGATTCATATTTAAAATTAAATAAAATAATGAACGATCCTGTTTTTCAAATTTATAATAATTCACTAAATAATAAAAAAATTGAGAATGAAAATATTCAAAATGAAATAAGGGGTTTTTCAATGGACTCAGTAAAAGAAAATAATATGAATTACAATAATACAAATAATATACCTATTAAAACTTTAAATAAAAATCCAAAAACAATAAATATTTTTAATTATAATTCTTCAAATAAAATTATTAATGATGATATTAATAATATTTGTGCTATTTATACACCTAATGGTGAATTTTTACCTTTTAAAAAAATAAATCATATTAAAAATTATCATAATAATCAACAAAAAAATAATATTTTTAATTTGACACTTAATAATTATACTAAATATAAAAATAATTCATTATTTTCTCCTCAAAATAGTTCAAATAATATGCTTGACAGAAATTATTCTGATAAAAAAGTAAGAATTATTATTAATGAAAATTCAAATCCAATAAATGAAAATAATAATATTGAAGAACAAACAAATTATACTGAAAATAATTTAGAATCAAACAATGATATAAATAATAAATATATTATTAATGATTATAATCATAAATCAAATAATAAAAATTTATTTTTAACAAATTTTTCAAGACCAAATTATTCAAATAGAACAATTTATTTTAATAACAATTTTTATTCAAATAATTCAATTGAAGGTTCAAATTCAAAAGTAATATCATATAGAAATAAATCATTTAATGAAAAACAATTATTACTTACAAATAATTCTAATAATATAATCACAAATTCTCTTTCAAATTGTAATTCTAACAATAATAATATTTTTATTAGTGTTAATAATGAAAATGAATCTAAAGTTATTGGTACATTAAATTTAAAAAAAGAATATAATAAAATGAAGTTAATTTCAAACACTAAAATTACTTTACCTATAATTCCATTTTCTTGTAAAAAAGAATATTCTCTTATTTTTAATTTAGATGAAACTTTAATTTATATTCAAAAGAGAAACAATATGATTTATTTAAGAGGAGGATTAAGAAATTTTTTAAAAGACTTAATGACTTATTATGAATTAATTTGTTTTACAAAAAATATAAAATATAATGCAGATCAAATAATAGATTTTATTGAAAATGATGAAGAATTTTTTTCATATAGATTATATATTGAAAATTCAACATATTTAAAAGATGAATATTATAAAGAATTAAGTAAAGTTGGAAGAGATATAAAAAAGACTATTATTATTGATAATAAAAAAAATGTAAGATTTAAAAATGAAAATGAAATATTAATTAAATCTTTTATTAAAAAAGATAATGATAATCAAGGAATAGATAATGATTATATTTTACATAATTTAATTAGAATTTTAATTAAAATTGCTAGAGAAAAACCTAATGATATAAGGAAAAGTTTAAAAAAATATAAAAACGAAATTGAAAATAAAGTAAATTAAATTAATTTAAAATATAATTTTTTACAAATTATATTTTAAATAATTTTTACTAAATTTAAGTATTATAATAACATAATTAAAAAAAGATAAATCGAATTTATTTATTATATAAATTAATAATTATTTGATAAATTATCTTTAAATAAAGAATCCCAATTAAAAATATATAAAATAAAAATATAATATTCATTTTTAAACATTAACACCTAAAGAAAGCATTAATAAAAAAGACCCAATTCCAAAGTAAATAGAAGCAAATAATGCAAGAAAAATTTCTCTTCCAATTTTTCTTTCATTTTGTTTATATGTTAATAAATATAAATAGAACCAACAAGTTAAAATAAAACCAATTAAAAAGAAAAGTATAGTAAATTTAAAATGATCTGTAACTTTAAGTGGAAGTGATAAAATAAAAGGTAATGAATTTACTTTTTGACCTTCCATTATTATTTATTTATAAATATTAATTAAATTTTTAAAACAATTGTTTATTTTTAAAATTTTAAAAATAAAAATATTATTATATTTTTAATTTTTTTTTATTTAATTCATTTCAATATCTTTTTTTTCATTTGGTGAATTTCTTATTTCAACTTTTCTTTCAACTTCTTCTTTTAATTCTCTTTCTTTTCTCCATTTTGGTAAATAACATTTAATTAAATTGTAAATAAAGTATATTAAAAAAATTATTAAACCAATAAAAACTAAAGTTACTAAAATTTTAAATTGTTTTACTGCATCATTATCTATTTGTTTACATACATCATCATTTGTTGTTGCATTTGTACAATTTATTTTTTGGTTTTGATTTTGATTATTTGACATATTTTTTTTTATATTTTATTTATAATTTTATGATTTAATTTTAATATATGAAATTTATGATATTTTTTTATGCTGTTTTAAATAATAATTTGTTTTTCAATAAAATAATTTTTTATTTTTAATTTTAATTATTTTAAAATTATTTTATTTTATTTAAATATCTAAAATGGTAAATAGATATAATTAATGATATTTTAGAAAACATTTGCATTAAAAAAAAGATTAGGAAAGAAAATAAAACAAAATAGACAAATTCCAAATTGGATAAGATATAGAACAGGAAATACAATAAGATATAATGCAAAAAAGAGAAATTGGAGAAGAACAAAATTAGGTTATTAAGTAAATATTAATAAAAAAAAAATTCAAAAAAAAATATAAAAAATCTTTTTTAAAATATACAAAAATACAAAATAAACTTAATCAAATATATTTTAATTTAAATTTAAAAAATAAAAAAATTAATATTAATTTATAACAAATTTTAATATAATTAAAAAAAATATAATATTCAAATTAAAAAAATGAAGGACTCAAAGGAAAAAAATTCAAATATAATGAACAGTCCAAATGCAAAATATCTTCAACTCCAATTAAAACAAAATCAAATCCCAATAAAAAATTTTGGAATATTTTCAGCATATAATTCGAATTCAAATTCTTTTCGTCAAACATCATTAAAAACATCATCAAAAGTATCTCCTGGAAAAAGCGCAAATTACAAATTAAATAATAAAGAAGAATTAATAACAGAACAAAAAGAAATTGAAGATAATGCTTTAGAATATATAAAAAGAAAATTTATGAAAAAAAAAAATTCGAATTATTTAAATTATACAAATCCAATAAATTATCCTAAAAAAGTTTATAGTAATAAATATGAAATTATTAAAACTCATATTCAAAATTCTAATAGTATTAGTTTAAATAATAATAAAAATAAAAATAGTCATAATAAAAAAATTATTATAGAAAATACTATTGAAGATAAAAATAAAACTTTAAATTATTCTGTTAATAAAAATATTATTTCTCCAAGAGAAAATTCAAAAGGAAAAAATAATATTAAAAGTTTTAATTTGAAAAATAATAGTAAACATAGATTAGGAAGTGGTGTTGAGAAAAAAGTTTCTATGAAGATTTTTGATAAATTAATGAAGAATAAAAAAGATAATTTAAATATTACTCAACATAAAAAAATTTCTCAAACTACTTTAAATTCAAGAAAGAATTCAAATGAAAAAAGAATGAATAAATTAGTAAATAAAAAAAAAAATAATTGTAATAAAATAAATTATTACAACAACAATCATTTAATTCCAATTAAAGAAAAAAAATTTAATTCAAATAATAAATCATTAATTCAACAAAGTGAAAATTCTTCAATTGGAAATTCAATAAATATAAATAATATAACTTCATATCAAATAAATAATAATATAAATTCAAGTAATCCTTTTAATAATGTTAATCAAAATGATAATAAAAAAATATTTAATCAAAAAAGTTTTTTTCCCTTTACTGCTCCAATTACAAAACAAAATTCAAAAACAAATTCAAAACAAAAAAAAGGAAGTAGAGAAAAAATAAAAAAAGCTAAAATTGAAAAGATAAATCTAATTAATTTAAAAAAAAATTATACAAATGCCAATTCACCTTGTCATTATATTAATACAATTAATAATACAAATAATAATAATACAAAAGATAATTCTATTATTCATAATTATATATTTCCAAAAAATCAAAAATTAAAAGATTTTTTGTTTAGAAAAAATTTCAATTCAAATATAAATAAATTATTAAACGATTTTAAAAATGATATATCAATAAATAAAATAAAATCAGAAAAGCAAAAATTAAAAATAAAAAAAGAAAACAACACATCATTAAATATAAATATAAATTATAATAATTTAAAAACAAATCCAAATGAAAATTTTTATAAAATAAACCAACTTTCATTATCAAAAAAATCAAAATCAAAAGAAGGAAAAATTAAAAGAAACAAAAGTAAAAATTCAATATTAAACAATTCAAACTCATCATTATTATCAACAATGAAAGATTCAAATTACTATATGAAAGAAAGTGAAGAATTATCAAAATATATAAAAGAATATTACAATAAAAATAAAGAATATCCAAAAACAGATTTATCATTTTATAAATTTGGTAGAATTATTGGAAAAGGTGCATTTGGTAAAGTAAATTTAGGATTAAATACATTAACAGGAAGAGTAGTCGCAATAAAATCATTTAATAAAGAAAATATAAAGAATGAAATATCAAAAAAAAAAATATTATATGAAACAAATTTAATGAGAAAACTTCGTCATAATTCAATAACAAAAATATTAGAAACATTCGAAAGTGAAAAATACATATTTATAATAATGGAATATATTTCAGGTGGAACATTACAATCATTTGTAAAAAAAAGGAGAAAATTAAATGAAAAAACGGCAAAAATTTTTTATAAGCAAATAATAGAATCAATAAAATATATTCATAGTAAAAATATAGTACACAGAGATATAAAATTAGAAAATATTTTAATAGATTTAAATAATAATATAAAAATATGTGATTTTGGTGTTGGAATAATGATAAATCAAAATACAATATTACATGATCAATGTGGAACTCCAGTTTATATGGCACCAGAAATAATAAAAAATAATGGTTATATTGGATTTCCTGTTGATATTTGGTCAAGTGGAATCGCACTTTATATTATGTTAAGTGGTAATGTTCCTTTTAATAGAGGAAAATTAAATGATTTACAATATGAAATTTTAAATTCTCCTTTAAAAAATATTAATGATGTTAGTTTTGAAGCAAATGATTTATTAAAAGGAATTTTAAATAAAGATCCTAATAAAAGATTTTCTCCTGATGATATTTTAAATCATCCTTGGTTAAATTGTGATGATTTAGATTTTAATTTTAATGGAAATTTAAAATTTAATAAATATCATTTATTTACTAATGCTGAAATGATTATGTTAAGTAAAACTCATATTGATTATAGAAAAGCACCTAAAGGAGAATTAAATGAAAATTTTACTTTGAAAAATTTATTTACTATTGATAATAATTTTATTAAAAATAATGAAAGTAAAAGTTTTATTTTAGCTCCTTATAATTCTATTTTAAGTGATGATGATGAAAGTGATAATTTAGATTGTGAAAATAGTGAATTAAAAATGGAAAATGATATTATAAAATTTTGTGCTAAAGTTAAAGAATTTAATATTAATTATGAATTAAATAATAATGAAGAAATTGATAATGGAATGTTAATTAATTCTCAAAGTGATATTAATGAAGAATTAAATAATTCTAAAATTAATTATAATCCTAAAAGTGTTTATTTAAATAATAATTCTATTAATGGGAATAGTACTAGAACTAATTCGAGAAAGAAAAATAAAAATATTTCTGAAACAAGTTCTAATTTTAATAATTTTAGTATTAATGATAATTTTGTAAAAATGGTTTCTAATTTAGGATTTAAAAAAGATTATGTTGTTAAATGCTTAGAAAAAAATGAATTAAATCAAGCCACTGCTGCTTATTATTTGTTCTCAATTTATGAGAATATTAAATGTTAAAATTTTTTGTATATTGAAATAATATTTTAATATATATAATATAATATTTATTAAATCCTAAAATTTTTTATTTTTTTAATTTATATTATGTTTCATATAAATATATTTTTATATTTTATAGTAAAAAAAATATTTTTTTCTATATTTTTCAATTAAATAAATAATAATTTTTTATTTCTAAAATTTAATTTAAGAATTTTTTGAAATATTTATACTTTTTTTTGAAGAATTAATTGATTTTCCATTTTTTGAAATATTATTTTTCTTCACTTTTGTTAAATAATTTTTCCTATTAACTTTAATAGTAATAGGAGTAAAATTACTTGAATCATTATTTGTTTTAGAATGTGATGAATCATTTTTAGGAGATAATTTAATAGATTTTTGAAAAGTTAAACTAGAATCATTTTTATTTAATTGACTTATTGATGATTTATTAGAAGAATAATTCTTTTTTTTAAAAGAATAACCATATTTTTCTTTAAAATTTTTTTTAGATTTTGTTTCAGATAAAAAATTATTACAAGAATTTCTTTTTGATATAAATATACTTTTATTCTTATCAATATAATTTTTATATTTTTTTTTCAGTTCTGTAATTGGAGTTTTAGTAATTGTATTTAAATTTTTTGGTGAATAAAGAATATTTTTTTTTATTCTTTTACCTCTCAAAATTTTATTTTTATATAATGTATTTATTTTAATATTCAAATTACTATAATAATTTTTTTCATGTTTATTTTTTTCTTCTTCAATTTTTTTCTTTGGAAAAATTATACCATATAAATTATTATTATTACTAGGAGCAGAAATTTTTTTATATGAATGATATTGTTTAACTGTACTATTTAATCTACTTGAAAATTTAGTTTGATTTTTTGGAGTTTTCATATTTGTTTTTGAAGGACTTTTAAATATATTTTTATTTTTTTTTAATAAAGTTGAAGGACTTAATAAATATTGTTTCTTTTTATTTTTATCTATTATTTTTATTTGAGAATATACTTTTTTGTGTGTTGTTGTTATTGGACTAGAAATTTTTTTTTTATTTGAAAATATTTTTTGATAATTTTTTTTTATATTTGGACTAGTTGGTTTTAAATTAATATTATTCTGATGATTATTTGAATTTGAATTATATTGAAAGTAATTATTATTTATATTTATTATTGTATGTCCTTTTGGAATTATTATATTTTGATAATTATTAATGATATAATTTTTTTTATTTTTTGAAGTTGAAGTTAATGTTGATATTACTTTATTTAAATTTATCGGTTCAATTGAATTTTTTGAATTTAAACTAAAATTATTCTCATTACTATTAATTTTAGAAATAAACTTTTTTGCTTTTTTAGGTGAAATTAAATATTGATTTTCTCTTTTAATTTGATTTTTCTTTTTTATATTTTCTTCAATTAAAATTCTATCTTTCAAATCTTTAGTATAAATTCTACTTTCATTCATAATATTCAAAATTTTTTCTATAGAAATATTACTTTCATTAATAAAAATATCATTTTTAGATTCATTTAAAAAAGAATTTTCATTCAATTTTTTAGAATAAATAGAAACAGAAGCATTATTTACAAAAGAATTATCTTCTAATTCTCTTGTAAGAGAAGGATTATAATTTTGAATATCTTCATTAATTTCAGTAGTAAAAACTTCAATATTATTTTCATTCATATTAGAATTTTTTTTAATTACAATTAATCTTCTATTTTCTTCTTCTTCTTTTTTAATTTCATTAACAGCATCAATCATTTTTTGTTTTCTTCTTATATTTTTATATAAATAAGAACTTTCAGGAAGACTCAAATAATTTGGGAAAAGTTTAGAGTAAGTTTCATAAAATAATAATATCTTTTTTAATCTTATTATTGATTCTTGTTGTATATAATATCTTCTGAAGAATTCAGTTGAATCATCAAAAATTAAAAAATCTTTAAATTTTGAAACAATACTACATTTTTCATTAAATATTAAATAATTTGTATTAATGTAATTATATGAGTATTTTATGGATAAATATTTTTCCATAAGAGATTTGTTAATTTTAGAATATATTTTATTAAGATTTTCCAGTTTTGATAAATTTAAATTTTTTGAATTCATTTTTTTTTTAAATTAAATATTTGTTTAAATTAAATTATATATTATTATAAATTAATAATAAAAAAATTAAAAATAAATAAATTAATTTTTTTATTCTGCATTAACTTCTCTTTCCCATAATTCCATATTTTTTTTCATTAATTTTAAAATTCTTGTTGATTCTTTATACATTCTATCATTTAATGAATCTATTTTTGTAATAGCTTCATTATAAGCACTTTTAACTAAATTAATAGAAGTAGTTGGTTCATTTAAAAATTCATAATAAAAAACCCCATAAGATAAAATAAAACTTAATTTATATGTATTTGTATCAGATAATTTTTTTGATGACTCATAAGCATTTTTATAACAATTTTTAGCATAATTTTTGAATTCAATATTTGAATTTTCAAGTATTGAATATTGAATTCTATAATAATCACCTTTTGTTTTTAAATATATTATCTGTGATTCATATGTATCATATTTATGTAATAAATAATTATCTATTATTGAAATAACTCTTTCACATATATTTTGTATGTCATTTTCTAATATTTTTTTAACATTTATATCATTGAAAATTATATCATCATCAGATTCTCTTAATTGTTCTTTATTAATTATTTTAGTTAATTTTCTCCAATTATCAATTTTTTCATTTATTAAATTATGAAATGAAATTGTAAAAGTATTTCTTTCATCAATAGTTAAATCTCTTTCTAACTTTTTAATATAATTTTCAATTAAATTACAAGCTTCAGAATAATCATTTGCTTCAATAAAAATTTTTGCTTTTAAAAGTATTGTTTCTTGTTCAATATCATAATCCATAATTAATAATTTTTATCTAAATTAAATTAATAAATGAATCATACAAATGATACTGATGATACAAATGATTCAAATGATGATAATGAAGAATTATTATTAAGTAGATATAAATTTTATTTTCTTTTAATAAAAATTGGAAGTATCATATCAATATTTTTATATATTATTGTTCTTTTTACATATTTTTTTTTCAAAAATAAAAAAAATTTCATAATGGAAGTTCAATTATATTTTATGACTTCTGTTTTTTTAGGTTCAATAATTTTATTATTTATTAAAAAAGATTATCATTACCCTTTTTGTAAAAAAGTTGGTTCAATTTTATATTGTATTTTTACAAGTCAAGAAGTTTTAGCTTTATTAATTGGTTTATCTTGTTTTCTAACTATGATTAGTAGACAATATTTATCAAAAAGAAAAATAAGATTTAGAATTATATTTTTTATTTTTGGAATAATTATTCCAGGTTTAATATCATTTTTTTTTGTTTATATAAAAGAACTTATTGGAAATAATCATAAAATTTATTGTTATCTAGATTTCTATGTAAAAAATAAATTTCAACCTCAATTTATAATAGGTTTTTTTTTATTTGATTGTTATATTCTATTCATAAATATTTATTTCATATATAAAATAATAAGTTTTAAAGATACAACAATAAATAAAAAATTATTTTCTTATGTTAAATGGTATCCAATAATTAATATAATATATAAATTTATTGATGCAATAAAAATAATTTATGAAATTTCAAGGAAAGATGATCAACTAGATAATTTTTCTGCAATTTCTTCTATTTTAGATGGTTGGCATGGAATATTTTATATGATTATTTATTTATATCATTCTGAAACTTCAAAAGGAATGAGATATTTTTTTTCTCATTATATTTTTTGTTGTTGTAAAAAAAAGAAAAAAAATAATAAGACAAAAGGAAAAAAAATAGATACTCGTATTAGTAATTTATCTCCTTTCAATTTACTTAATGCTAATGTTAATAATAGTATGACAAATGAAATGTTTAAAATTGATCAAGGAGAAAATTTACTATCATAAAATATATTGAAAAATAAAAAAATAATAATATTTAATTTATTTAAATTTTATATTTTATTTTATATTATTATTATATACAAAATATTTTATTTCAAACAAAAAAATTATTAGTTTCTTAAATTAAATCATTTACATCTAGTGTGAAAAGAATATTTTTATTTTCATCATCATCATCAACAAAATTTTTCATATCAATTGATTTTGATTTTCTGTGAACAAATATTTTTGTTAATTTTTTAATACTTTCATTTGAAAAAAAACTTTTATCATTTTCATAATTTTTTTCTTCATCTTTATTTAATTCAATTTTATTTTCTATAAATTTATCTTTTATTTCACTTGATATATTAATATTATTATTAGTAGAATATTTTAATGATGAAATATTATCATATTTTTTTTTATTTATTTTTGGAAAAATAGAAAAATGTTTTTTTAATTCAAATAATTTTTCTTGTATTTTATTAGCTTTAAATAAAATATTAAATTTTTTCTTATCATTATTAATTATTGAATTATTTTGGATTTTATAATTATTATTATCATAATAATTCTCATTATTTATATTTATTTTTCTTGTTCTGATTTTTTTGAAAGGAATTTCTATTTTATCATATTTATTTATTTTTTTTATATTATCATAATCAAGAACTTTTCTCATATGTTCTAAAGTTTGACATGATGCAGATTTTTTTATTTTTTCAATATCAGAAATTTTTTCATATAAAGCAACATGTGGATTAATTTTTTCAATTATTGAACTTTTATTTTTATTTTTATTTTTATTTACATCATTAAAGTATTTTTCGAAAGAATTTTTTGATCTTTTTTTTAAAACTGTTAAACTTGATGAAGAATTTAAATTTTTTTTTATATTGCTTAATTTATCTGATATTAAAGATTTATTTTTTGAAGTTAAGAAGTCATTTTCATCAATTAATAAAGAATATATTTCATTAATTTTTTTTTTATTTTTTTCTCCTAATATTCCCAATTGTGATAAATTATTTTTATTAAATTGATTTAAATTAAATAAATTTAAAGAATCATTTCTTGTTTTAGTTGAATTAAATATTAAATTCATTTTATCTTTTATTTGATTTGTCATTAGGTTTTTGAATTGATTATTTAATGTATTATCATTATGTTTTTTTTCTGTTTCAAATATATTATTTAATTTTGCTCTTTTTTTAAGTGAAACTATTTTTTTATTATTGTTGTTATTATTACTTATTTTTTTCTTTTGTTTTAATTTTAAATCAATTGAATTTAAATATTCCATTGCATTATTATATCTTTTTTTTATTCTATAATTTATATTTTCCATAAATTTAACGAAAAAAATGATAATTTAAATAAAAAAAATAAATTAAAATAATTAAAATATTAAAGAATAAATTTTTAAATTAATTATCAAATCAAAATTATTCATCACTTTTTTTTTCTTCATTATTATCTTTTTCTTTTTCTTTATCTTTTTCTTTATCTTTTTCTTTATCTTCATCTTCTTCTTCATCTTCTTTTTCATCATCTTTTCCATTATCAACAAATCCTCCTATATTTTTAATAGCATCATTAAAATTATCATTATTTAAAGTATCAATGGATAAACTTTTAGTTTTTTTTTTATTATTTCCCATTTCCCAAATTACAATCATAAAATTAGATTTTTTAGATTTTTTTTTTCTACTACCAACTTTAGATTTATTATAAATAATTGGTGATTTATTAAAATTAATTTCAAAATTTTCTTTATCTTCATCAAAAATTAACACATGTCCTTGTATTGTTACTACAATATATGCATTTTTAAATCCTTTAAACATTCCTTTACTTCTTTTACATTTTGTTTTATATTGTATTAAATCATCATATTTTATTTCAAAAGCTTTTGGAATTAATTTTAATAAAAAATTAAATAATTCTTCTAATGAATAATATTTCTCTGCTTTAAAATTATTTTCATCTTCAATTATATCATGATGATTAAATATAAAATTACTTTTTAATAATATTTCTTGTAATTGAGAAAATGTTGAATCAAATTCTTTAATTGTATTTTCTGTTGTGTTATTTTCTAATAATTTTGATACAGATAATTTTCCATCTATTATTAATTTAGTTGAATTATCAACAAATTTTTCATAATTACCAAAAGTTTTATATAAATTCTCATTGAATATTATTGTAATTTGATTATGATAAATTTCCATTAATTGTCTTAATAATTCTACATAATCATTTAATAAAGTTTTAGAATTTTTAATATATACATTCATTTCATTTAAAAAATAATTTATATTTATAAACATTTGATTAGAAGAAGATATTAAATTATGTTCAATTAAAATATAATCTGTTAAATCTTGTATCACAGTATTTAAATCAGGTGATTTTATTTGACTTTTAAATAAACTAAATTGTTTATCATAATTTTTTGTATAAAAATTTTCATATTCTTGTCTTTTCATTTCTAATTCAGAAATAAGAGAAATCATTTTTTTAAAATTATTATCAAATTTACTATAAACTGTATCAATTTTTGAAAAATTAGGACTTGAAGAAATTACTTTTTTAAGTTCATTTGAAATAGTTTTAAAATTATCATCAAACATACTATTTGTTTTATGTACAATATTATTTGAATCATCACCAAATAATAAAATTTCATTTTGATTTTCTAAATTTTTTTCATTTTCATTATGATTTAATTTCTTCATTTCATTTGATAAAGTTGCATAAATTGATGAAATTTCTTTGAAATATTTTAATAATGGTTTTATTTCATTTAAAAATGAATTTGATATCTTTGAAAATAATGGTTGACATATTTTTCTAAATAATTGAATCATTGAATCAGTAAGTTTTTCAGTACTGGAATATACTTTCATATAATAATTAATTTTATCTATATATATATCAATTGATTTATTTCCTGTTTGTTGTATTGTATTATCAATTGTTATTTTATTTATATTTATTTCTTTTTCATCTTCTTTTTTAATTTCTTCTTTTTTTAATTCATCTTCATTAGACATATTATAAATGATAAAATAATTTTTTCAAAAATAATATAAAAAAAATAAGTGAAATTAAAAAAAAATAATAATATATTAATCATATTTCTTAATGAAAATTAGTTGTTTTAATTATATTAATATAATTTTAATAAAATTAATTAAAATTGTTAATTTCAATAAAATTTTTATTATTTTATTAATCATCCTTTTTTATGAAAGCAAATACTTTTTTATCATATACTATAAGATAAATTTTTTTTATATATTTTTTATATATATTTATTTGATTTTCATTAATTAATATTATTTCTTTGTTTTGTTTTTTTAATGCTTATATTTCTTGTTGTTAAATTTGTAATTTTTATTATAATATCATTCATAATATGTTTTATTTTATTATAATATGATTATTATTTTTGATATTTATGATATAAATATTATTAATTTTTAATATTAAAAATGAATCCTGAAAATAATTCGTCAAGAAGAAAACTTGTTAATTTGATATTAAAAAAAAAGAGAAATCCAATCATACAAAATGAAGAACAAAAAAATCAAGAAAATGGAAATTTAAATAAATTGCTCAATACCTTAAAAGAAAATAACCAAAAATTAAATGAAATATCAAAAAAAATTAGTTATCAACCTTTAAAAAATACTCAAAAACATTCTTCAAATTACAAAAATGAACAAAATCTTGAAGAACAATATATAGATAATAAATATTATAATATTGATTTTAATAATCCTTATGAAAATAATAATAATAAATCTCCAAATATTAAAAATTCAAATTATAATATATATCCATATATTAATAAAGGTTCACAAATTGTTGAAATAAATAATGAAAATGATAATAATATAAATAAAATGCAGAATGATATCCAAAATTCTAATAATTATATTGATTTAAATCAAATTAATTATATAAATGATAATGAAATTAACACCAATAAAAATAATTTGATTAATAATCTTTTTAATCAAAATTTAGATGATAAATTAAATCAAAATAATATGAATCAAAATAATATTAATGTTAAAGAAAATATATATTTAGAAAATAAAATTAAAAAAGATCTTCCAAATTCAAATACAAATATAAATATAAACTTTAATCAAAATAACTTAAACAATAATAATATAATTTTAAAAGATGATATTAATGAAATGAATGATATAAATTTAAATTTTCAAAGTGATTTAAATCAAAATAATTTATTAAATAATGAAATAAATCCAAGTATAAATAAAAATGTAAATCAAAATAATTTAATAAATAATGAGATTAATCCAAATGTAAATATAAATTTAAATCAAAATAATTTGATAAATAAGGATATAAATCCAAGTTTAAATACAAACTTAAAGCAAACTAATCTTTTAAATAATGAGATAAATTTAAATTCTGATTTAAATCAAAATAATTTAATAAATAAGGATATAAATCCAAGTTTAAATACAAACTTAAAGCAAACTAATCTTTTAAATAATGAGATAAATTTAAACTCTGATTTAAATCAAAATAATTTAATAAATAAGGATATAAATCCAAGTTTAAATGCTAACTTAAAGCAAACTAACCTTTTAAATAATGAGATAAATTTAAACTCTGATTTAAATCAAAATAATTTATTAAATTATGAGGTGAATCCAAATTTAAATATAAATTTAAATCAAAACAATCTTTTAAAGGATGAGATGAATTTAAACTCTGATGTAAATCAAAATAATTTATTAAATTATGAGGTGAATTTAAAATCAGATTTAAAGCCAAATAATTCAATAAATAATGAGATAAACTTAAATACAGATTTAAATCAAAATAATTTAATAAATGATGAAAAGAATATAAATTTAAAATCAGGTTTAAATCAAAATAATTTATTAAATAATGAGATAAATTTAAATACAGATTTAAATCAAAATAATTTAATAAATGATGAAAAGAATATAATTTTAAAATCAGATTTAAATCAAAATAATTTATTAAATAATGAGATAAATTTAAATACAGATTTAAATCAAAATAATTTATTAAATTATGAGTTGAATCCAAATTTAAATTCAAACTTAAAACAAACTAATCTTTTAATTGATGATATAAATTTAAAATCTGATTTTATTCAAAATAATAATGAAATAAACCCATATTCAAAATCCAATTTAAATAATGAAATTAATCAAGATATTAAACTAGAACAAAACCAAAATAATATATTGAATAAAAATGTAAATGTACTCCCTGACAATAATATAAATTTAAATGATGATGTTATATTTCAAAATAATATACCAAATATTACAAATACAAATGAAAACAAGGATAAACAAATAAATCCAAATATTGATATTAACTTTAATCAACAAAACATCAATAATAATTTTAATAATAATTTCATTCAAAATTCTAATGAATTTTATGATAAAAACTCAATAAACCAAAATGATGAATTTAATTTTAATAATAATTCTATTAAAGACAATAATAATAAAATAAATCATTATCTTCCTGCAGCAAATGATGAAAATAGTCCTCAAAATTTAATAGAAGATAAGAAAGATTATGATGATAATAATTTTAATATATTTTCTCAAGATGAAGATAGAAATAAAGAAATAAATGAAAACTCAATTAAAAAGTCAAAAATTTCAGTTC